>CAUYRT010013314.1:0-36737 GCA_963574885.1 Lepilemur ruficaudatus
CAGGGCTGAGGCCTGGGAAGAGAGGCCCTTTCAGGACTCCGCCAAAAATGAAATACATGCATCTGTGCGTTCTGCTAGGTTGGGAATTTCCAGGCCAAATCAAAGAGCAGGTCACAGAGTAAGGGTCACAGGTGGGGACAACATGGTTTCCTGCTTTGTTTTCAAGGGTATCCAATGAGGCATAAGGCAATATTCTCTCTCTCTCTCTCTCTCTCTCTCTCTCTCTCTCTCTCTCTCTCTCTCTCTCTCTCTCTCTCTCTCTCTCTTTCTCTTTATTCTTTCTTTCTTTGGGGGGATGGGACAAAAGAAGGAAAAAGTGAGGAAAGTCACCAGCAGTATTATAGTTAGCCTTCCTTGTACCTTATCTGTGGACAAAGCCTCAAACAGAAGTTCACTATCAATCTTTTCTAAGTGTTTTATTTTACTAATGCTCATGAAATGTGCGGTTTCTCACAACTTAGTATTTAAAAGTTGAATGATGACCCCAAACTACCTCTCCGTAGTATTTCGTGACACCTACTAATTCAGCACATATCTTTATTTCCCTTAGGCTTGCTGACATTTTCACAGCAAGCCCGTTTTACGTGGAAGGGAAGGCTTTCGGTAGCAACCCTTCTGTCTTAATGTTGCACAGGAGGAAACCGTATCCAGCAATTGCAGCCAGGATGATTTGACAACTTAAGCCCCCCGTGTTACGTCACCTGAAATAGAAGCTTTGCAGAGGCCAAGCACATGGTATGGTTAACTAATTAAGGATTGTGACATTCCTGGGACATACCAAGGACTCCTGGAAGGGGAAGTGTCTTTAAACGTTCTTTTCCTTCCCCGGCTTACTGTAAGAAAGGCTCTTATAAAATTACCAAGTAGTTAATATCGTCCTCTATGCTTGTTAAAGGTCAGCGCCAGCAACTCAGTTAATAACAACTTCCTAAAGGGTTAGGACAGGAAACAATGAAGGATGCTGTACCCAAACAGAAGCTGCGAGGATAACTTAGCTGGACAGAGAGCAATTGCTGAAGTTATAATTAGCCAGGTCACCTTACTCTTATGGAAAAAAAAAACTCTGGCAACCTGGCAACCAAATAAATAGATAGGAACTTCCTTCCCATTAATAAGCTTCTTGTACTTCTGCGATGAAATGTTATTAATATTTCAAAGACATACACCTATTAGCTCACCAACACTGCTTGCTAAACTAGGTTGGAGTACCTGCCTAATTATTACAAAGACCTAGAACTTAATAAATTTAAATGTGTATTATTTTAATATAAATATATAACTTAATCATATTGGAATTGAAAATATCTTATAAATCATGTAGGGCAAACTCAGGTTTTCAGATGAGGAAACAGGTCCAGAAATGTGACCTGCCCAAGCTCAGTTAGCTGTAATACTGACCTTCTGTGCGTGGTCAATAGTTTTTATGTTTCCTTGTAAATTCTTTGAGAATGTCTAAATGTCTTTAAGAAAGATTATGTTCAATTTTATTGCTCAGCATAGAGCAGTAGTATATATTAAAAGCAGTTGTTAAATAAAAATGTATAATTCAGAAGTTAAAAGTGGTGTAGCAGCTAACCATGGAAGACATTCTTTAATTAACAAGGCATAAATATTCACAATCAAAAAACATTTTAATAACCAAAATGTTTGTGCCCCCGTAATATTCTGAAATTTTAAAAAATTAAAAACAATTTTATAGCATTTCTTGTACTGACCATTTTGTGGTTTAAAACTTGAATTACAATTCTACCTGTTTTCCACTAGGTGGCAGTATATCTTTTCCTTTATAGTCTAAATTCCCCCCCCCCCCCCCAGGGTCTGATGAAAATACCTCTTTGAGTGTGTTTTCTTGAGTAGAACCAATCGAAAATGAAGATGAAGGAAACCTTAAAAAAGAGACACAGGAAATTAGGGATGTATGAGGAGAGGAGACAGGATTGTCTTATAAAACCTGGCATTAAAACTAAAATGATAAAATTCTCCTAATTATGTGCTCATAATCAAAATTTGCAGTAGATCGTACATGATCACATTAAAAACTTGGTAATGATTTGTTGTTTTAATTGAAATCAGGATTATTATCAATTATTGGTAGTAAAATCACCGAAATTATTTTTAGTGCTGCTCTTTCTTCGTCCAGTTACTCAAAACAAGACATCATCCTCAAGATTAGGTCATAGTATTTTAAAAGGCATTACTTACTTCCATAGCCTATTTTCAATCATATTTGGGGGGAAATAAACCTATTAAATCACAGTCTTTATTTTTGTATAGTTAAGGCTTTTGTCTTTAGTTTCTTTGTGTCTATACTTAGAGATACGTTGTCTCTGAACTAATGTGACAAACACTATTTTCTTTAAGGTAAAACAGGATTTAGTAAACTATTTGACGAGTGTATTAGTCTCCTAGGACTGCAGTAACAAAATGCCACACATTGGGTGGCTTGAACAACAGAAATTCATTTTCTCACCATTCTGGAGATTACAGGTGCAAGATCAAGGTGTGTTGGCAGGTTTGGTTTCTACCACTGAGGCCTCTTCCTGGCTTGCAGATGGTCACCTTCTAGCTGTAGCCTCACACGGTCACCTCTCTGGGTCATCTGTGTGCTCATCTCCTCTTCTTATAAGGACATTGGATTAGAACCCACTCCAGTGACCCAGTTTTGCCTTATTCACCTCTCGAAAGGCCCTGTCTCCAAATCTGATCACATTCCGAGGTGCTGGGGTTAAGATTTCAACACATGAATTTGGGCAGGGGGAGAGGACACAGTTCTTAAAGATTATCTAATCCACTGATTCTTGACCCTTGCTACACACAAAAGTTTTAAAGCCCACCAATGAGCTGTCCCCATACCCAGATACTCTGATGAATTAATCTGGAGTGAGACCAGTCATAGGCATAATTTTAAAAAACTTTTCCCAATGTTTTTAATGAGACCACGGTGAAAAACCATTGATCTAGGCAAACATTTCCCAAAGGTGGTTAGAGAATCACCCAAAGGGTTTATCTCAATAAATCTCAACCTCAATGTCTCAATATCCTGACCAGCATTCTAAATCTCCAGAAATAGAGCCAAGCCCATTTACCACGCTCCTTAGTAATTATTATGAAGCCTAAAGTCTGAGAAGCTCTGATCTCATCTAACCCTCTCCTTTTATAGGCAAAAAGACTGAAGTTTAGAGAAGTTAGTTCATCTGAGGTTACATACCTAGGGAAGGGCAGAGGCCAAATGAGATTAAGACATTAGATTTGACATCTAATCTAATTTTTTAGCATGGTTCTCTGTGCTTATAAAGAACTGTGTGGACTCTAGAATGATCTTGTAGCTACCTTTTCGTTCAGACATGTCCTGACATATCTAGAAGCCTAGGGAGGCAGGCTCATCGCAGCTGTGTTTATATAAAAGACGGATTCCAGGAGCCCATACTGTGCTCAGGGGTAATGTGCAAAGTCAGAAACCATGGGTGTTTGTGAATATTGCATCGTGCCTGTGCTGCTGGGCTCTTTTGAGCTCCTGAGACTCAAGCCTGAGTCCTAGGTAGAAGGAGACAGCAGTAAAGAGTTAATCAAATGACATAAAGTGGACAGAAGAGTCTGTCTCCCAGGCACCCATAGCTTATGCAGCAGGGGTTGGTGGCTTTTGAATCCACAGACACTTAGAATCACTCCCCGTCAGAAAGTGTCAGCCTCTGTGCAGGCATCAGCCAGCAAAAAAGCAGCCGTGGTTGGTCGGTGGGCTGGAGCAAAATATTTGCTGAGAGCAAAATATTAACAGTAGCTTTAGAGATGCTCAATTCTGCTGCCATTATCCACTCAAGAACTATGGCTGCGGAGAGCTCTTGGGAGCTTGGTGTCAGAGCCTGAATTAGCAAAGTTTCTGAACACACACCTACCGGATAATAGGTGACACAATTTTAGAAAACCAAAGGTAACAAAATCCAAAAAATAAAAAGCAAACTCCTTGGGTGGGGAGGGGGGTGATGATACATGAACACTTCTTAAGCTTTCCATAAAAGTTTTCTGAAATAGGGGCTTTCGCACACCATTACAATTTTTTTTGTTGTTCAAGGAAGAGCAAAATGTGAAAATTGACCTCAAACTAAGATAGAACATCACTGAAGATTTTTAAAAATAATTATAACAATATAATTCAATTTATCCCCAGTATTTCAGGAACATAGTTTTCTAGACTGACATACTCCTACATTGTAATTTAAGTCTTCATACGGCTAGTTCTAACCTCTTCTCAGTATTTCTCCAAGTGTGAATCAAGAACCATGTGGGTCATTTGGGGATGGTTGCCAAAAATGCAAGAGTCTAGACCCCACATAAGATCCATCAGATCTCTGGCTGTGCCTATGGGAAGCTGCATTTTTAACATCTACTTAGGTGATTTAGAGAGATCTCTTCCTGTAGGACCTCTATAATGTCCTATAGAGAGGATTGCTTTTCTTTCCTTTGTGAGCTGATAATATCTCTTATTTATAATAAAATTTCTTGGGGGAAATTATCTTCTTTTTGAGTCTTTTCCTTAGTAAGTCAATGAGATTGTGAAGTCATTGTCAGACGTACCCTCTTTTCAGCATCCTTATCTGATTCTCTCATTGACCACGCTCCTGGGTCTTTGAGCAAGCTGTTGTAAAGAGCTAGTATAAAAAGCACCCAGAAACTGTATATATTAAAACTTTAAATTTCTTCTCCTGAAATGTATGTATTCAAAGGAAAGCCCCCATTCCAGAGAAGAGAGAAATTTGTGAGACTATATATATATATATGAGTGTGTGTTTATATATATACACACATATATATCTGATATATATATTTCTGAAATCCCAAGTTTCTATTTCTGAGTTGTTATAAATAAATCTATTTTGAATATTTAAAGGATTTAAGAAATTCAAATGTGAGCTGCTGGCAATCATGTAACTTGATGAGACTTGTTTTACCATGCTATTATCTTTACTATGCATGGAATTAAATTTTTGAGAGCTAGGTTTTCTAAATATCTCCCGGTTTTAAGTTTAGGCATGTTTAGAGGCTTAATAAAAACTTTCAGATGCAGCCTCAAAATCAAATACCTCTGACTTGGAAGCAGTTTTAGGCATTATCTCCCTGGGTGGAAAAGTACCTCTGCATACCAATGCTTCATCTTTACTTACACGGTGCCAAAATTAGAAATTGAGCCCCAAAAAAGCAAATGGAGAAGAAAATGCCTTCATGTGAATTCAAACTTTTTTTCTTGCTATTTATTCACACAGGTGGCAATTTTGGATAACACCTTCTTGCTGCTGGGGAAAGAACTAAGGGAGATCTAAGAAAGCCTAAAGGTAAGAGACAACTGAAGATGGGAAATGCTGAGTTGGAATTTAGAGAGCAGACTGAATGTCCCTGAAGGTAAGTTTCATGACTTTCAGTATTTGTCTGTACCTCGACCTGATAAAGCAAATAGTTTAACTTGCACTGTCTCCAAAAGCATTTTAATGGAAAAGATAATTTACCCCTCCCTGAAGGCTGACTTGTATCTTTCTTGGACGGACCCTGCAGTGACATTTCCTTTATTTTCTTTTCTCCACCCTCATCTGGCTAAGATGCTGGAGCCCTGAGCCTCAAGAAGAAAGGAGCAGGATGGATACTAAGATTTTTCTAATTACATGATTTGCATCCATTTTGGGGCTGGGTGTCGCTGTTTGGCTATGTTTGTCTTTCTCAAAGACCCAGTGAAATCTTGCCAGAGGGGAAAACAGATCTTAATTTATTTGTTTGGGAGAAAAAAAGTCATCAAATGCTTTCTTTAAAAAAAAATAGTTTCACACTTCACAAAAAAAAGTAACAAAACATAGAAAAAGCTACTTGGAGTTGCCCAGGCAATGCTGTAACACCGATACACCCCCCAGAGATGAATCCCCAGAGAAAAGTATAATCACGCACATTGGTCCAGATTTGGACGCCGGAAGCAAGTGTACACAGGCATCTCGGTCAAGGGTGGGACTTATTTCTGAATTTCTCCTCTGGAGCCCACCGTCATGCTTTTCTGTAGAGAAAATGTGAAAATAAAAAAGGGATGGGAGGGATTTGGAATTGGTGGCTGGACATTTCTAGGAAGAGAAGTAAAGGGACACAGATGATAATTTTATCTCATCACTTTTTCTCCCAAATCTCTTCTTTTTTGGGGGAGGAGGTTACAAAGGATCTTAATATATATTTCCCCCAAGAATTTATTCCCTAAAGAACTTGGGAAAGAGAAGAAGCTATTATCTGCATTTTAAAAATCACCATTTTTTTAAAGGATTAATAGAGTTACTCCTGATAAAAAATAATGCATGATAGCTCAAGGTCCACTTAAAAACGGGAAAAAGCTTGAGCTGGAGTCAGAGATCCTTTTTGGTGGCATTAACTGAAGGATGAGTATTGATCCCGATCACCATGCTCTGCACAGGGACAGTCTTCATTGAGCACTGAGCACAGCATGCATTTCTCAGCAATGTGCTGTTTGTTACATAGTAACTAGGAAGGGGAATGGGCTGCATTCTGCATTTTGACCATCCTTTCTACAGCGGGGCCAATTATATTAAGAACTCATAGTCCTTTTCATTCTTAGCATTATGCTGGCTTATAATATTTGAGTACTGGGAATACACTGTACTTACAATTTAGAACTATTACAGCTAAGCCAGTTAAAACTATGTGTACATGGATGGACCTATAGGCTTGCTTGATTATATATCTCAAACACTTTTTCAGTAACCCTGCTGTAAGTCTGAGACACGAGGATCAATCCCGAATAGTTACATACACATCCACAGAATCAAACCAGCTATTATTCCTGTCTCTGGTTAAAAAAGGGGTAAGATCATTAAAAGAAGTCAGGGCACAAAAGATTTCTTACAGAGGTACTAGAGCATCTTGCACCTGAGGAAGATAAGTTGAGGCTAAAAGCATATTTCTTTTGCCATCAGGGTAGTCAATCATATATATTAATAATATGAGAAGCTACTACACATAGGACTTTATTTGCTTTTCAAGACTCAATGCTATGTGATAAACCCACAGGTGGCATTATTCACCTGTTCAAGTAAAGGAAACCAAGAGAAATAGATGCAAAGGCCACAAAATTTAGAGCGGGTCTCCTCACTTAAGAGCCACTATTCTCTTCATTACACCGTGTTCTGGTCTTACCTTTCTGTTTCAGGATGACAGCCATGCTGACAATACAATGCCAAAACATGATGAAGTGAGATTCTCAGCAGCCCTTGGGTGGGTCGTGAGAATTAAACCAAGTCAACTCATGAAAAGTACTTAGAATAACGCTTGCCAGGAATGCGCCTATGTGTGTGTGCATTAAAATATATACGTACATTTGTATATGTAAATTGTATGCCTGTCTATAACATACACACATATATTTGCATACATATGCACATGTATGCAGACATGCATAGATATACATCCTAGCACACACACACAACTTGAAAAAGGATAAGTAAATAATTAGCATAACCAGGTTAGCTATTCAAGTAGGATACTTGTACTAGACTTCTAACCCTAAACATTAAAAAAGAACTCCCCCCCAGTTTTTATCCACTAATCCTGGAGAATACACGTTTCTACAAAGTTCTAAGTCCCAGATCTAAAGCAGGAAAAGCAAAAGCTCCCTTAGGACCATGAACTGGGTCGCACAGAGGCAAAGAGCCCCCCTCCTCCATGCCCAGCTGGGTTACAAAGGCGGGAGGCCTCCTTCAGGGCACCAGTTGAAGGCGTGTGTGTATGTTTCTGCCCCCAAATTCTGGGCTTCCTGTCCACTACAGTGTATTTGGAGGAGGAAAGGCAGTGTCCAAGTTTCTCACCCATCCTACTTTAGCTCTTGGGCAGACTAAACGTTCTACACCCTTTGGAGGTCTTTTGTCACCTTTCAGGGGAAGGCAATGAAATTTGCCAGCTCAGAGGAAATGTCCTGGGCGTGGGCGTGGGCGACGGGGCGGGGGTGGCTCTTGTCAGTCTCATCCAACCCCACAGTGCTGGGGGAATCCTCGATGCCCAGGGAAGGGACCATGTAGTCTCCCGCTGGGGGTGGCGCGGCCATTGTAGCAGACCCTGGCCTGGATGGCAGGGTGTCCCCAAGACAGATGCTCAAAAGAGGGAGAAGAGTGTGGAGGTGGGAAGGAGCTGAGGGAAGGGAAAACGGGAGATACCATAGAAAACCTAAGAACCTCCCAGCAACCCGAGCTCTCTCCGCGTTCGTCCTCGGTGCGCTCCGTCTCCTGCACCCGCGCAGGCTGCACCGCCTGGGCGGGCAGAGGGGTGTCCCGACCCGCTGGGGGTGCAGAGAGAGGCCGCAAGTGCGGACCCCCAAGGCGAGGCTGCTCCGGGGCTTTGGCCCTCGGAATGAGGCAGAGGAGCGGGGTGACAGTTCTGGGCGCGACTGGTTTCCCAGTTCAGGGTCACGCTCCCAGGCGGGGCGGTAAGCTGCAGAGAAGGAAACTTCATAGAAAATAGCAGCAGCGAGGGTGCGGAGGGCCGGCCCTGGGCGCCTGGCAATGAGGACCCGGGCGAGGAAACCCCTGTCCCCATCCCGTCTCCTCCCTGCTTCCCACTAGCACCGCGACTGCGGTCCCAACACGGGGCTGTGGGCGTCCAGGGCCGCAGGGCTCAGGAGTGGGGCAGCTACCGGTTGGAATGCCCTGTCCCCAGTCTTTAGGGCCTGCGGGTTGGGCGCTGGAAGCTCAGGCCCCATGCCTGGACTTCGTGGGACCAGCCTGGCTTCATGCCCACATGACCCTGTGACCTTGATTGCCCTGCAACCGTGTGCAGACAGTTACCCCAGTCTGGTCCTCAGCTGGCTTGGAAGATGGGCGGAGTCATGGAAGCCTAGAAACTTCCCTGTGAGGAGGTTCAGGCACAGGAGAGAGGGTCAGGAAACATCTGAAAGCTTGAAAATGCAGCATCGTAATAAAACCTGTCTGAGTTTGCCTTGGCTGAAGGCAAAACTAGTTTTGGGCACCCTTCCCATGCGACTTCCCACCAAAACGGTCTTGTGGGCAGATTGATGAGCGTAGAGAACCAGCCCCAAAATGTGGGCACCTGCCTGGGTCGGGTCGCCTGGGCAGTGGTTCAGCCGGATTGCATGATTATATTAGTGACCAAAAGAAAACACTGGGGTGGTTCGCTGAGTGTCTACACGTATCCTTTGGAAAATACGATTCCAAACTACAAGGAAGTCCTTTCCAAGAAGCAATATTTGCTTACCTTTTCCTAGACCTCATTTCATCCCTGTCTGAATCCTCAATGTATGATGAATCTGCCTTCGTCAAAAGGAGATTCCAGAGAGATCAGATAGAAAGAAAAAGGGCAAAGTTTTATTCCTGTTTTTTTGTTTTGAAGATTAGGGCCCAGGACGACCTGCCTCTGTGTGTGTGTTTGTGTGTGTTTTCAAGAGATTTTTGCTCTAGAGATCCACTATGTCCCAGCCGTGGACAGTTTAGCCTGCCTAGCAGGCATTGTGATTTAAAGATCTCTTGAGGCCCATCTTCCATTTTGCCCCCCCTCCCAAAATCTTCCTCACTTCACAACCAACCTTGGTTTTTCTCTAGAAAGCTTCCTTTATGTTCAGTTGGAGCCTGATGAACTCATTAGAAGAAAAAAAAAAAAAAGATTTAGCAGTGCTAGAAATGCTTTGGAGATAGTAGAACCTACCTTGCTCATTTTACACATGAGAAAACCAAGCTACAGGTAAATCAAATCAGATGATGTCAGCAATAATGCAGGCTCCATAGCAGAGGTAGAACTAGAATTTTGGACTGCACACCACCCCTTGCTGGGGATGAATGTAGCAGGTCATCCAACAGTTGCCTGGGTAAACGGAAAGCAGGCCTCAAAGAAATGTAGTAGCATGAAAAAGTATTTGGGTGACCTGAAGGCCAAATCTGATTTTTCATCAACCTGGTCACACTCTCTATAGATACATCTTTTTGCCCTCTATCTAGTCTTTACCTGCTTCCTGCCCTAATCATAGCTTGTTTTGTAGAAACCTTAAGATAATGAAGGCTTTAAAAAACCTTTTAGGGAAAACCATTAAAAAGCCTGTCATGGGACCTTTTTTTTTGTATGTTTCCCATTTCAGACCTTTCCCAGGACATAGGGGAAGGTCTTCAGGATGTGAAGGAAGGAGGGAAAAAATGAGATAACTCCTGGGATAACTAAACTGGTGAAGAGTCTGTTTCTGGAGCATCAGTAGAGTGATTATTGCTGATTAAGTGCATGCTACCCTAAGGCCTAAAGGACCATTGTTCGCTTGGTTTTATGTCTCCTGGTTGCTGGTCATATCACATACACCTAGACATGCACACTCTATTTAACTAAGAATTATTGTCATTATATGAAGAGTACAGAGAGACCTTTCATAAAGGGAAGGGTGGGGAGAGGAGGGAAAACTGTCAGATTCTTCTTTATTATAATGTTTAAGGACTAGCTCCCCCCTCCCCCCCCCCAGGCTGAGCAGCTGTTGAAGCCTTTAGAAGGAAAACTTGGCCCTGCAATACTTAGCCTGCCATCACACCATGGTCATTTCACCTTGGTTTCTAGGGAAACTCCCTACAGAGTCTCTTTACAGATAATGAGAGAATGCCATTGTAATGATACTAGAGTACAAGATACTCTTCTATGCAGGCATCACTAGTAGAACGTAAAGTGTACTTTTCATCCCAGATCCAGGCCTGAGTATTGTTTGTCTCAATCCATTTGCAAAGATGCTAATTATTCTGCTGCTGAGAAGAAGGCTGACATCCCAGTGGCAGGTTAGCTGCATGGCAGGCATCTTTGTCTACGTGATTTGTCTTTGATCAAGAAGCCCAACATTTTCCAGCTAAAGATTTTCCAAGTGACAATCAAAACATCTTCTTTGAGGCTCAGAATTGGCTTGGAGTCAATAAATGCAAATAGGGCCAGGTTTACCTTTCCTCTCTTTTGCTGTTTCTCCCCTTCTCTTCAGGGCCTCAGTGAAAATAAACGGTATCTACTCAAAAGTATAGTCCTTAAGTTATCAAAACATAAAATAAAAACTTTCCAAATAATTGCTTTGAAGAAAATAGTCATTTATTGTCAAAGCATCCAACATACCCAGATAAACTATAAAGTTTAATAAATCTTTCCAGGGATAAAAGAAACACATAACTATTCAGACTCCATTTCACTGGCACAAAATTACACTTTGTATTAAAAGGAAATACATATTTACATAAGTGATGACATTCTTCACTGAAGTCCATAATCATTTCATTATACATGCACTTGCCCCTGGAAGCTCAGATTGACCGGTGACTCCCCACCCTCTTTTTATCCGTTTTGCTTATTTTTTGTAAGAACACAAACTGCCATCAAGAAATGCAGAAAGCATCTCACCCTCCTCCTTTACTTCATATCTAAAATAAATTTTGCCCTGACATATAATTATTAACATCTAAACTGTAAGTGCTTAATAATAATTTAAGTAGAAACGTATGACAAATGCATCAATATGTTGCAATATATGACATTTAAAAAAATGTACCTTTGTTTTTTGGGAAAGTGAAAACGCGTGCATTCAAAAGAAAACCCCCTCAAACAACCCACCCAAGCAAAACTCCACCTTCCCGGCTCCTCTGTGTGTGTGTGTGTGTGTGTGTGTGTGTGTGTGTCCCGGGTAAACATTTCAATAAGAAGGTTCCTGGGGGCTTGGGGACACTGTGTCGGAGCATGTGTGGGGGTCTGAGTGCAGGGTTCCGGGGCGCAAGGAAGGGGCGGGATGTTCTCGCGCGTTCGTTCCTGCAGGTGGCTCGGCGGCGCGCGCGCGCGCGTCAGTTGTGCGAGGTCATGTGTCTGGAGAGGTGGTGGCGCTCCCTGAACGACTCGTTGCAAATGGGGCACTTGAGTTTCTCCTCCCGCCGCCGCTTCACCAGGGGCTCCATGGCGTACTCCTTTTTGTGGTGCGACCGCATGTGGTACACCAGGTCGGAGGTCATGCGGAAGGAGGCGTTGCACTTGGCGCACCAGTTTTGCGCGGGCAGACACAGCGAGGTGAAGGACGGCGGCAGCAGCGTGAGCGCGGACGGCAGCTGCAGCTGCATGGGCCCCGCCGCCTTGGGCCAGAAGGCGGTGGCGTAGAGGAACTGGCTCTGCTTGGGCAGGCCGCCCCCGCCGCTCGGCAGGGCCCCGCAGCCCCCGTTGAGGTCCGCGGCGCCCTGCAGCTTCACGGCCAGCGGGTCGGCTGCGGCGGAGGCGGCCGCGGCGGGGTAGAGTCTGGGGGGGCCCACGCCGTCGCCCCCCGGGTGGCAGGGCTCCAGCGCGCCCAGCTTCTGGCCCAGCACGAGCGGGGACAGCTGCGCGAAGGAGCGCGCGGGCTGCGAGAAGGCGCTCTTGCGCTCGTCGGGCGCCGCGCCCTGGCCCCCGCCGCCCGCGGTCCCCGGGGTCCCCGCGCCCGCGCCCAGCTGCGGCACCGACGTGAAGGCGCTGCCCCGCGCGGGGCTGGGCAGCGCACCCCCAGGCCGCGGGGCCAGCAGCTTCTCTGCGCCCCCGGGAGGCGACGCGGCTGCAGGCGTGGCGGGGCCGCCTCCGCCGCCCCCCGCGGCGTCGGGGTCCTCGTGGGCGACGCCCGCGCCGTCGGCGGCCGCCTCGTCCTGCTGGCCGCCCGCGCGCGCCGCCTTCTTCACCTCCACGAAGGCGCTGCGCTTGGCCTCACCCGTTTCGGGGCTGGGCGGCGCGAACAGGCGGCCGTTCTCCTCCAGCGCGAAGTAGCTGCCCGCGGCGCGGAACTGCTGCGGCGTGCACACCAGGTCCTCCTTGGACGCCGGCGGGGGCCGCTCGGGGAAGCGACCCCGGCCCCCCGCCAGCCCCGCACCGCCGCCGCCGCCCTCCGCCGCGTCCTCCGGGAATTTCCTCTTGCCCTTGCCCGGGCCGCCGCCGCCGTCGGGACTCAGCTCCGCGCCCTGGTGGCCGCCGAGGCCTGGGGCCGGGGAGCTGCTGCTGCCCGCGCGGGAGTTCTCCAGCTCGCGCGCCAGGTTGTGGAAGTCCGTGGACGGCTTCGCGCCGCCGCCGCTGTCGGGGGATGCGGCCGGGTAGTGGTGGATGGGGCCGGCTTTGCAGAACTTGGGGGCCGGGCCCAAGGGCGCGTCCTGCTGCTGCTGCTGCTGCGGCTGCGGCTGCGGCTGCGGCTGCTCTTTGCCGCCGCCGCCCCCGTGGTCCTTGGCTCCCACGCCGCCGCCCTGCTCGTCGTGGGGACCGATGTCAGCGCTGTGCAGTCTCTTGGGGCAGCGGAAACGCAGATGCGCCACGTAGGGGAACTCGAACTGGAAACGCTGGCTGCAGTCCAGGCATGTGTAAGGGGACGACCCTGCTTCGTGAGCAGACACACACACACACACACACACACCCCGCATGATTACTCAGCATGGCCCCAGGCCAGGTTGCCATCATCCCCTTCCCAAATCTACCTGCATCTCCAGGGCCGGCGTGTCCCAGGAAGAATACCCTGTCCGCCCTGATCTGACCTTCCCTCTTGACTGGGGAGGGATGCAGTCATCACCCCAAGTATCCTCTATTTATCCCTACCTGTCTGCCTCAACTTCCTTCTGAACTCCATCTCAGAAGCCTCCCGTGGGGCATCCCACTGGGACAAAGGCCACCGCTCTGGGATGCGTCCCGCCGCGCGCCCCGCCTCGCGAAGGGCCCACGCGCGGGTCTCGAGCCAACCTACCGTTCATTTTGCTGAGGCATCTGGATGGGCAGAGCAAGAGCAGCTCGGTCAGTTCCTTCCCATACCAAACTAGCAGCTCCTCATCTTTGGCAATCCTGCGGAGAGAGCGGTAGAACAGCTGTCCGTTTTTGATGTAGGCTTCCAGGTTCTGCTCTTCTTTATCTCTGGCTGATTGGACCAGCCGCAGCCACATGAGACCTTCTGAGGAACCATTTGCCGCGGAGGTATCTACCTACAGTTTAAAACAGAAGGGGAGAAAAAAAAGGTCAAGAAAGAAAGGGGAGAGAGATGCACGCGAGACAGTGAAGCCAGAGGAACTAGGATCATTTCTCCTCTATGTTTTCCAAAAATTAGCCGAGACCAAGCTTCCAAAGATTTGACCTAACTTGGGACCTGTCCTCATATTTGTAGCCAGCAGGTGAGATAACCCATCCTGTAAAACATTGCATCAATCAGATAATTCAATTTCATATACTGATAGAACACCAAATGAAGGACATTGCTTCTTAAAATTTAGTGTTAGCCTCTTGAGAATTTACTTTTAAATTATCGCACATGACAAAGGCATAGGGAATTTTGTTCATTTCGGGGTGGGGGAAGCAAGCTTAAATCTTAGAAATTACGTGGCATTCATCTTCCTAACTTCAGCTTGAACAATTAATAGCTTTTCTTTGTAAAGAAAGAATAGGAAGCGAGAGGCCTTTTATCTTCAAGCTCAAACACCTGTCTTTAACGATGCTTTGCTGTCAAAACCAGTAACATTTTAATTTCAATACAAACCTCTGGACACTAGCTAATGTTGTCAGAGAAAGTCACATTTAGAGGATGAGAAAGCCTCCCACACTGGAAGGCAAATATACCCAATACTTGTAAAAAGTACTTTCAGAAAGTAATTAGTCTGCAAATAGCCTCAGCCTCAGTGAAATCTCCCCAAGAGTTTAGGAAGTCATGTTCACCATCACCAGGAAAATCCAGACCTAAGACCCTGATTTGGATATTTCTAACATTCCAAATGAAATTTTTGTTACTTGCCCCAGAAAATCCGTTGACCCTAATTTGAGTGTAATTCTCCTTTTATAACTTTTGGTGGGCACAATAGGATTGCTTGCACGATGGCATTTTCCGCATTCAAAACCTGTCTCCACTTGTCGTCAGAATGAGTCTCAGTTCATTTTCAACAGGACATTACCCTCCTACACCTACACAGGGCTGGCTGAGACTGACACTCACCCGGAAGATATAAGGTACTGTTCTCTTGTCGGTAGACTTGAGAGCGATGAAAGCTATGCTGTCGTACAGGGACGTATGGCTCAGGACACAGGGCCCGAAGATGGCATTCTCAGGGATGTCGCAGGTGGTATAAACGCTGGTGAAAATGTCTGTCAGACATTGCTGGACAGCCTTTGCATCTCCATCCCAGACACCTCTCTGGATGCCTGAATCCTCCATCACTGGAGACAGATACCCAGGACAAGGAAGAGAGTTACATGACTCCTTTTACCGCTGTGCACCCAGGCAGAACATCTCAACTGCTAGACAGATTTGCCTTGCGCTTGCCTGGTTTCTGCATAGCTCTTATTTTATAACTAAAGCAGATTCATCGGGCATATTTTAAAGATGCAAATAAGGGATACTTTTTTTAAAAAAAAATTAATTGGAATAATCAGAGATCTGGAGCTGACTGACTGCTTGGAAGAAAGAAAACAAAGGGATAGATAAGAAAGAGTAGATCATGTTTTGCATTGCGTTGGTGTTAAATGGGGTTTAGAGGTGACGGTGAGGAGAAATAATAGTATTTTTCTGGCCTATAGATTTTCCTGCCTGGAAGAAACTTCTAACCCTTGGAGGAAAGATCCTTTCCTCCTATGTATTATTGAACTGGAGGCCCAGGAGCCCATTTTTTTTTCTTTTCTTCCAAAGAGGGGAGCAGCATTAGCGGGCAGGCAGAGAGACAGCGGAGCATGGCAAATGGATTTCAAGTGGAGTGTCAGGGCCGCTAATTCCGTGTCAGCTAACCTTTCTCTGCAGCCTACAAGAAGGGACGTGTGTCTGCTCATTACCATAATCCAACACTGTCCCTCCGAGGCTTTAATTAAAAGCAGCAAGCAGAGGTAATTTTTTTTTTCCTTGACACGCTTATTTATGGATGAGAGTGAATCCCAGATACCTTGTTATATACAGGCGGGTGCACTGATCACATGTGGATCATGAAGTGAGCAGGTACAGGACAGGCGTGAAGTGTCCCCTGTCTGAAATACTGTGTGCAATCACTGATGAATTCTCACTGCCCCCATACACAACCCTGTCTGGGCAAGATGGGGGGAGACCTGCTTGAGTCGTCCTTAGTGGGCTCTCTGGCTGTTTAATCCACAGCAATTTAGAAAGCAATGCCCCAATGGACGGCTCTCTATTAAGCTATCATAAAGTGACGTTTACCTTCTTGTGCTACTGGACACCCCCTACCACACTTACCATTAAAAAAAAAAAACACCGATATTTAAAATTTTAAACTAGTTTTGAACTAGCTGCATTGTTTACTTTTTCTGACTGATAGAAAAGATTCCCCTAACTTTGTTTTATCCCAATAATGTCACAATTGGCAGTAATGTATGCATGTTTTGTATAATTAGAGTAGCAGGAGACAGTAGACCTAATTCTTTTCCTGCAGTGCTGTTCAATATGGAATGATATCAGTAACGTCTATTTTTATCGTAATATCCATTAACCAATTAATCTTACAAATGCGATCACGAGGTAGAGCTTTATTTCCCCCCCTTTCCAGCTAACGTTGCCTAAAACTTTGGTCGGCCTTTTTCCATTCATTCTCCCGCAGCCCCAAAATGTCAAGCGCTGGGCTGTATCCGCCAGACAGCAGCAATAAGGGAAAATATCCATAAAGTGGAAACTTTATTACACGACATCATCTATCCCTGGGCATTTATACCCCACACCGGGTAGCTTTCCTGATTTCCAGTTGCAAATTAAAGTGTATTTTAACAAAAGAAAATCAGAACGTCTCATCTCATTTTCAACAGAATCCTATTCTCCCCTTTTCAATTTCCTTCAGGATTCAGCGTTTTATGTCCCAATTTCTCTCCTCCTTTTTTTTTTTTTTTAAATCTCTTTTCACACAAGCGTCTCATTGTGTAGGGGGAGGTGGCCCCGTCACTTCGGGCACCGGCAGGGACCCAGCCACCGAAATGCAGTTCTCCCTAACAATACGGTTACAAGATCCTCGCTGAGCCGCGCTCACGGCGGTCCGCGCCGCCGCCACGAGCCTCCAGCGGGTCACAATAACCAACCGCGGGGCCAGAGCCCGAGCCCCCGGGCCCGCGTGCAGTCGCCTTTGCCGTCCAGCTCCGCGTCCCGCTCTAGGCCCCCCGGCTTCTGCGCACTCGGGGGCGCTCCCCGGAGCCCCCCGGGCTCGCGCCGCCGCCGCCAGCTGTCTCCCCCACCAGGCAGGCATTGTCTGGCGGCCGCGCGCCGCCCGGTCCCCGGCTTCCCCGGCAAAGTGGTCCCCACCCCGCTCCTCCTTTTGTACGATCTCACTAGCACTAGAGACCCTCCTCCCCAATTATTTTCCCCCTCGCTTCTGGGTGAGGAGAGACGGGGACAACGTTTTCTACTATTCCCACCAAATCTGCCTCCTTCCCCTCCCCCCCACCGATGCAAATGGACTTACCAGGGGGAAGGTCGGGATCAAATCGCCCAGAGAAGGCCACCTGGAACGGAGGAGAGGCAGTGGAGTGTTTCTTTTTGCCTATTGTGTCAGTGTGTTTCCATGTCAGGAGGGCTGGGGTTGCTGTCAGGTAGGCTCTGCCTAAAGAGAGAGAAGAGAGACGGAGACACTGGCGAGAACGATGGGGGGAGAGGGAGGAGAGCGAGAGAGAAGAGCGGGGAGAGTTGTACAGATGGACCCGATGCAGTGACTGACTGGCACGCAGACACACACTTTTTGTTTGCTGCACATAATCTGCCCAATGACGCGTGACAGCCCACGTCCCCTCCCTTTAACTCTTTGCTGGGCCAGGCGCTCCCTCCGGCGCCGCCTGCCTCGCCGCAGCCCGGTCCCCAGGCCTGCCCCGCGCCCCGAGGTCCTGCGCCCTCCCAGCGTGGCGCCCCGCCCGTCTATCTGCCACTGGAGCCTGGGCCCTCTGGGACTGCGAGGAGGAGGAGGGGAACACCAGTTTTTGAGATTGCAGAGGAAGGTACCCAAAGGACCGGAGAGGCCCTTTATCCTTTTCACTGGGCACTTGGAGAACCTGTGACAAACTGGACACCCAGTGCGTGCGCGGGTCCCGCGGGCGTCTCCCCAGAGTCCGAGGTCCGTGAAGGGGAGAGAGCTGCAGATTAGCCCCGAAGGATGCTCTAGCCACCGAGCCGCCGCTGATTTGCGCGGCTAGTTGCACCGGGGGTGATAAACTGGCGCCAGCTCTCTTCGGGAGCGCTCCCGCCACCAAGCCCTCCCGTGCAAAAGCAGAAAGGATGCGCTTTGATGAGAACTTGGCGCAGCCTCCTCGTGGCCCAGGGGACAGGGTCAGGGCACAGAAGCAGGACGGCGCCAGGTCTTGGAAGGGGACTAAGAGAGGTGTTCTGGTCTCAGGACAGGTAGCTGGGCTGCGGGGCAGGGATTGGTGGGAAGAGAACAGGTTACGGACTCAAGCTGTTCCTGCCCTTTTACCCTCTGCGTGGTGCCATCTGCGTAGTCGGGAGAGGATCCCATAATGGGGGGCTGCCAGCACTCCACGACCTCGGGGTGGGGGTGGGGAAAGGGTGATTCAAAGTAAAAATTATTACTGAGATGGGCTCCGGAGAGCTTTTCACGTCCTGCGGCTGGTGGATGGAGTTGCCGAGGCAGTCTCTGGAGCCTCGTTTGCGCGCTGAGCCACTTAGAGGCGCTGGCTCGCCCGGGTAGAGCAGCAGCTGATGCTAATGACTCGGGGTCTTTAACAGCCTGAAAGTTGACTCCTTCTACGGGGGCTGCAACATAATTTCACTGGGGGGGGGGACCACGGGGTTCTTTTTTGCAGTACAATTCTCTACTTCTACGAAAAGAAAGGGCTTCCAGTGGTTTAGACAGACCCTCGGCTCCCTCAGCCCCACCTGCACCACTGCTGCCTCGAAGTGGGCAGTCTGTTGGCCTTAGGGCAAATCCGATTGCGTAGCTGGCTACCATGGAGGAAGCAGAACCCCTGCTTAGAGTGGAGACAGCTCTGGCTTTTTGCAGTGTTGAAACAGGTGAGTACTTGGAGTGCGGGGGCTTGGCAAAGAGAAGCTGACCCTGTTAGTCGGATCCTCTTGCAGCCCTGAGACCCCTCTCTGGAACCCAGTGGGACAGTGAGGCTCTGCCCGCCAGGTGCCTGCAGTCCAAGGAGGCCAGGGAGGGATTTGCCTGGGAGACATGAGGTGTGGGGAACTTCCCACTCTATTCATTCTCTCCCTTTGTCTCTGTCTCTGTGTGTGTGTGAGTGTGAGTGTGTGTTCCCTTCTCTTCTCTGGCCAGCGCCCCACACAACTTCCCCAGTCCTTCTAACCAGAACCGCTGTCTAGGGACTCAGGGAAGGGAGGGCTGCAGAATCCCCATATATTGGGAGAAAGTGGAGAGTCCTTCCCTGTTTTTCAAGTTAGCTACTGACTTTACAAAGAAAGCTTTTTGAAAATCTTCATCTTAAAATGCCTTTTCTCTTATGCAAATATGTGCAGTTTTAGATAGCTTGGCTAAGGGTGACTCCTAATGACCAAGGCTCAGTGCAATGAGGGCTCTCACATGTCTGTGTATAAGAATTTGCAGCCATGTTAAGCCACCGATTGTCTTATGACTGGCTGCTCCATTGAATACGAGATTAATCTCTCTCTTTCACTCACACATAGACAAACACACACACACCAGAAATGAAAGTATTTGCCCTCCCCAGTCACTTTAAAGGAAAGGTGGGGGAATTAGAAATGTCGAAAGGGTTGTCTCAAACATCTGGAAAATAACCCTCAGGGTGGAAGAATAATGGCCAGATATTTAAGTGGATTTGGAGCAGAAGAAAGAATGAAAAGAAAGGGCAGAGGGGGCACAGGTGTAAACATCAGCCAGGTAAGACGGAGAAGTAGCTATGAGAGAGTTGTTGTCCCTTAGAAGCCAAGCCTGGTACACGCAACAGTGTGCACTGGGTGGGGGGCGGCCGGGGGGTGTTCAGGGACATAATTCCATTAATCTGTTGAACTGACCACTCCTTAGTGCATTCTTTTGCTGCTACCTAGAGGATAGGAAGGGTATCCTTCTCAGGAAAAGTCACCTGTCCATGCAAGCCACTTCAAAAAATATCCTCTTACCTAACGATAGATATAAAAGTATCCACTCCAGTACGTGGGCCTTGAGAAAACAAACTCTAAGTGGAAGGCATTTCTGTGTGTGTGCGTGGCCTTGTTAAATTTAGAAAACATTTAGATTGTTTCTTCTTTGAAGTCTGACACCTTGACTCTGGTTTGCACAAAATAATGTTTCTGGCACTTAAGTTGAGCAGTGGAAGAGCTTGACCTACTAAGTCACAGGCTAGAAAACAGCTGAAATCCTGTACATCAGAGATGGGGGAGAGATTTATTGAGAATCTGGCCATCAGATGCTGCATTTCAGTTTCACTTTTTTGCCCTCTAATTAGATTTTCCCTCCTGCTTTCAGGTAAACACCTCTAAATAAAAGAATTTCTCACATTTTATGAATACAGTCATTGTCTTATGGATTAAATGACTGACATAAAAAAGTGAGTAAGATTAAGTTGAAATTGTTACTTGGAGAGCTTTCTAGTATTTTAAGTGGTACACACTTTGCTTGGTAATGTAAATGGTCTAAATGACAATAGAAGATAATCTACAAATTATTTTTATTTCTCTAGAAATTTATGGGCTAAAATGGTGCATAAGCCACTTGGAAATCATGGTGCATTATTACTTCCTGGAACTCACTGATACTAAATGAAGGGTTGAGACATTTATTCAGCTTCAGACAGTACTATAAAAATGTGTCTCAGTCAATAGTTTTATGTAATTCACGCGGAACAATGGGTTTGTGCATACATTTGAAGCTCTCTTCCCTAGGATTTTATTTCCAATTAAATGATTAGAAGGTTGACAATGAAAAGTAGGTGTGCTCACCTTGCACGACTTTAGCAAGACTCCTTGCAGTTGTGGTAAAAAAAAAAAAATACACGTGTAGGAAACAGGCAGTATTGTCTTGGAAGAGAAGCCTGGAGAGAGGTTGATGAATGATTCTCTGAGGTGGTGCCTTTTATGACCTGAGTGAGAGGGTGGAGAGAGGGTAAGAAAGAAAACCTGATTCTCAGAGAAACTGTTAGAATGGGATTGCCCTTTCTCCTCCCAGGGTTGAGAAAGGAGGCCTCCAAAATATCTCAACTTCTGTGATAGGAGGCAGCTGACCTCGCTAAGAATAATTTCACTTAAAGGTTATTACCATAGAAGGATGAAAACACATTCTTTCTCTTTCTAAGTCCTGGTTCCTTCCCCTCTAATCCTATTTCCAAAGCACCACACCAGCAAAAGCTTGGTTGTCAAAAGAGTATGGCAATCCATGGCAGAAGGGAAAAAAAAACACGCTGGGAGACCAGAGGGTTCCAATGAAACAGACGGAGGCAGCTCCTTGCTAAGCTTATTAATTTCCCACAGGGAGATCTCTGGAAGGGGCCGTGAGGGTTGGGGGAGGCAGAGAACAGACTCCGAAGGAGCAGTGTTGCCTTGCTGAGCCTCACCATTCAGAATGGGACTTCCTAAGGCATCAACTTGTATCTGAAAGAGAGACAGAAGTGGGGGCTTAATGGGTGAGGGAAAACACTAAGGCTGTACCAAAAATATTGTTCAGAGGGTTCTCAACTCCTTTTCTGTCACTTTGCTTTTACCAAGAGGATGATACTTGGTGGGTTTAAAGAGGGAAAGCAGGGGGCTATCTTAATCAGATATTTCATTTTATTTTGTGTGTTCACATCTTGGTGAGTCAAGAAAAGGCAGAGTTGCCGAGCTGGACAGTGGTTTCTAGGGATGGGGAGGCACTTTGTTTTTTATAAGTATACACGGCAAGCCCAGTTTGGGTCTGTTCCTCACTCTAAGTTCTGTAGCTGGTTGGTTCGCCGGGTGATAAATGAGTACATGTTTTTCCCAGGCTGGTCTTGTGAAAGCCAGAGACTCAGGGGTGGATAATTTTGTAGCCTTCGAGGAGGGGACTCCAGGCAACCAACTGTGGGGATTATTACTCCTGACTCTCTTTTCAGCTCATCCTCTTTCTCAATAAATGGTAATGTTTTTAATGCTTCTGCTGCTACTATTGCTACTATTATCATTATAATTATCATCTACCTTTCTTAAGTGTAAAACTTTCCCTCTGAGGGACCCCAAGTTCCACTAACACATCTGTCGGAGCTCAGCTGAGAGCTGCATCATCTCTGGAAGCTGTGAATTATTCATTTTTTCTCTCCTGGATCAGGGTGATAGTCACATGCATTCATGGCTTTTGAGTATGAGTTCTAGAAGGGCTGGCAAACCGAAGTGGTATCCGAGGCAACTACCACAGGTCTGAAATCAATGCCTCCCACTCACCTATGAACCTAGTCCAATATCCACTATCCTGATGCTCTGGCTTCTCCCAGCTTTGATACCGCTCCCCAGATGAATGTCTAGAATTCTAGCAAGAAATAGCCCGATTGCCTGTCAAATCTGTGGGTTCAAAGTCCCTCTCAGACTCAGACAACACAGCCCTTGAAAGAAATCCATGGAGGGGTGGGGGCTGGGAAGGGGGAAAGGAAATGTAGCCAGTTCACAGCCAGCCTCTCTCTGAGCCTCTTTACCTTCCGTGCCAGGCTTTCCAGGAAGACTGGGGACCAGGGGCTGCCCAGCAGTCCCAAAGAGGTGTCCAGCAGGATCAAAGGAGGTTTTGAGAAGACTGACTGTAGGTCTTGAGAAAGTCACCAAATCGAGAGGTTCTACATCCAGTTTCTTCACACAATCAGGAGAAGGGACGTTAACCCAAGATTCAGTACCTGGGTTTGAGCACTTGCCCTCTCTGTGTTAGGTTGTGTATAATTCCTGAGTTAAAAAGAGAGGCATTGATTGACATACAGCATGCTCATCCTGGGCAGGCGCCCTGGACCTGGTCTCAGCTGGCATCTGAGGTGTGGGTTTAGACGTGAGGAACGGGGCTGACGAAGAACGAGCAGTAGCAAGCCTGGCTCTCCTGGGAAAGGGCTCTAGGCAGAGGGTGCACACTTGCAGCTTGGAATTTGCCCGTGGTGTACTTTCCTGAAGCCTGAGGAGAGAGACATGCGATTTTCTCCAAGGGAAAGACAGTCCAGAGAGAAAGAAAGAGCGAGCAAGAGAGAGGAATTGAGTAGATACAATTAGTAACAATGTGATGATTCACGTTGCTTTGTTAGAGCCTGGGAAATAGAGTTTAATTTCTTCACAAATTATGCTTCCAAGCTGCTCCCCTGCTCATATTGGCAGTTGAGCTGTTTGAGTGAAAACCATCTTCCTTGATTTCAAGTCAAATGAATCACAGGTGTTTCATAATTTAACCCAGTAGTAGTAACTTAACATAAATTTGGGGGATGTCTCCCCAAACATTATAGGGAAAGCCTTTAGCTTTCAACAGGTTTTCAAAAAATGCTTAAAAACTAACAATGTAAGCCTTTCCTCAATGCTAATACTTGGAGAAGTGATCCCTTAAAGATTCAAAGATCAAGTTGTCACAAATAATAGTAACATCGTGACTATTATAGAAAATACTGGACATACATTACATACATACATACATACTGGGGGAAGTGAAGGAAATAAGAGTGAAGTGCCAAAACTTGTATTTGTTCTCTTGAACTTGCTGAATAAAAAGCCAGCAAGTTTTTTATTGCTGCTTCCCAGACAGATTTGGGAGTCTCTGGTAATGTAATAGAACAACCAAGATATCAATCACAATCTCCTTTAAAGTTTTAAGCTAAACTCTTATTTTTAGAAGGAGTAATATCCAGAGTTGCCAAACAAGTCACTCGCAAATTCCTAAGAATAAACATATTGAATATAATGACCTGGATGTTGAGATTCCCGGGGCCTGGAATTTAATTTAGGTCTCAACAACTTCATACCTGTTCAAACACGGTCGTGTGCGTGCATGCGTGTGGGTGTGTGTTTAAGACGGTTGGGGGTCAATGTTGTCAAAGGTAGAAGTTTTTTTAAAAAAAAAATAACAAGTTTTAGGGCTGTCATTTTCCTTGGATGAGCATAACCAGTGCTCCTTGTTCCCTGTTTTCATGGGAGATGGTTTTGAGAAAATAGTTTGTGTGAAGTCGTGCAGGAGAGCAATGGGCAAGGGGAAGAAAATTGAATAGAGTTACAAAGAATCTATTTTCTGAGGATAATTTTACTACGTAATACCGTGTGTGTGTGTGTGTGTGTGTGTGTGTGTCATTACCTGCATTGTAGAGTCAGTTCACCTGAGGCCCTAGGCAGTTAGTGTTCAGCTCAGCGGGTTTCCCTGAACTTGTGAGAATACCCTGGAGACAGCCAAGGAACTATGAGTGCAGCCGCCTCCATTTCCTACCTGGGGGACCAAATTAGCCGCTTTATCCCCAAGGCTGAGTTTGAGCCCGGAGTTTGGGCTGCAAGGCAAGCAGGGGAGTGCCTGCTAGACCCACAGTTTCTGATGTCTGGATTCTCTGGTGCCAACGTCTCAGTAAGAGAGGCACAGAGCAGAGCTAGGAGTACAGAGAGGGCCAAAGGATGGGCTCCATGTGGGCAAACCAGGTCTCTCCGGCAGAGACCCCAGGAGGGCTCTGCCCCCACAGTTAAGCTAAAGGCAGACCCTCTGGCTCCCACTATGTTTGCGTTGACTCACCAAAGAGTGCATCGTCCTGAAACTGGCCGTGGACTCGACCCAACCTGGGCAGAGCAAGACAAGCCACCATCTGCCCGCGGGTGGGGGTGGGGTGGGGAGTCAGGTGTCACCCTTGCCAAACAGGTGCACAGACCCTGCACGTGGAGGCTGTGGGGGGCCACGCATCATGCTGGGTGCGCTCCATCCGCCAGGGGCAAAGCAGGGACCAAGTGTAGTTCCCAGGGGCCCATTACGGTTCCCTTGGTCTAGAGTCTGGCAGGAGGTAAGTATTGCCACCGATTCCTAGGAGGTGACAGTAGGTAGAGCCCTGGACGGAGGTGCATGAACAAACACCAACACTCCTTTAATCACCTCCCTGCCCCTGCCCCTGCCCCTGTGAGCGGCCTCACCTGGCTGGTCACCGACCTCCTCTCTGGCATGAGCCTGTGTTCCTGTTTGTCACTAGCTCTCTTAGCTGGGCCACTGGGGACTAAGCGCAGCCTCGGTTTCCCTCCCGGGGCACTAACGCTGACAAGAGCTGCCTTCCCGACCGCCGTGAAGACTTTGCAGGGTAGCGCGCTTGGGAAAGCCAGTCGCTGAACAGATGGTGAGGGATTATTTCCAAGAGCCGGGGCCAGTGCCATTTCAGTCCTGGGCATGCGGGGAGGTCTCAGTGCCTTCATTAAACCAACATTCTTCTCAGTTGTAAGTCTGGACAACCGACCCAAGAAGAAGCACCCACAACCGAGGCTCAGGCCAGCCCACACTATCACGAGGGAACCAGCCCTGCCCGGGTTGGAATCCTGGACTCCTGTGTGTCATTTAACCGGTCTGTGTTTCAAGCTCACATCTGAGAACTGAGGGCAGTAAATGGACCATTTTTAAGAAGTGATGACCGAGCGGATACCTAGCCAGCGCACGGAACAGCGCCTGACACACAGCAAACGCTCATTTTCGTGCTGCCTGTTGATACCAACGCTACCTTCCTTTCCTCACTAGTCAAAGTGACTCAGCGAGGCTGAGGATTTCTCAGCGTTTTGGGGGAGAATGGAAGGAAGGGCAGCGACACCGTCCCGCCCCGTCGAATGGGAGAGCGGTTTGCGCTGGAGGCCTGGCCCGGCAGGTTGAGATGGGACTTCTCTCCCCCAACGCCCAGCCTGGGGTCCTTTCTCCAGGCCTGGCGGAGGAGGAGGGTCAGGGTGACGGTGCCAGGTAGAAGAAACGCGGGACAGTCTGGGTGACAAGGTCTGATGCAGGGTGACTCCGTGGGATGTGAACACGTCGCTGGTTAACTCAAGTGACTTGGCCAAAGCCAAGGTCTGGGACAGAGGAGAAACCTGGGGGACCCAGGGTTGGGGGGGGCGACCAGTTCTCTCCTGCAAAGGGCTGCAGAGAGGCTCAGAAGCGAGGGGTGGGGGGTCGGAGGGGTGGCCCGCAGGGCAGAGCGGGTGGCCACCTCGCCCTTCCTACACATCCGAGCCCGGAGAGCACGGCGGGACAAGGCCACAGCTGCACAGTCTACACAGCAGGCGGCACGCGGACCGCCCGGAGCCCTGTGGGCGGAACCCCCAGTCCCGCCAGGGGCGGGGAGCCTCGCGGAGCCTTCCCCAGACCACAACCCTTCTGCGCAGGCGCAGCCATGAGCAGGCGCGTTACTGTGGCCTCCCCCCACCCCCCACCATCTCCCGCTTGGTGACACCTGCCGCCCAGTCTGCGGACCGGGAACAGCGGTCACTTGTGGGCTTCCAGTTGCTCTTCCTTCGGAAGCATCCAAGGGGCAGTGGTGAAGAGCTCGCAATGTACAACCCTAAACACTTAGGTTTGAACCCTGGGTCTACAGTCTGCTAGCTGTGCATCCAAGCAAATCACTTAACCTCTCTGCACTTAGGTTTTTCACTTGTAAAATAGTAAAAACAACACTATTTCGTAGAGTGGCTGTGAATATTGCCAGAGCAAGCCTGAGTTCACATCCTAGCTAGGCCACTTGCTTGGGTTGGTGAGCAATGCTAGAGCATCCAGCTTAGCACATAGGAGGCACCCAAAAGTTAATAATTATTTAAAGCACTTCAGTGCCTGCCACTCTGAAATGCTGGGTAGATATAATTTTTAAAGCTTAACTCTCCTACTACAATTTTTTTTTTCCTCCCTAGAGAGAAACAAGATGCAGAGATGCATGTCACAGTTGGAGAGTTGGGGGAAGTTGCTTGTGGCAGACATTCAGGTGACACTCCTGGGCGCTGAATGTCTGTCCTTCTGGCCTTTTCAGTTTCTAGGGACAAAGTAGAAGAGTTGGAAAAGCAAGGAAAAGGGACTTGGCATTTCAAAACTCAGGGTGACAAGGAGCCCGTCTGAAGTGGGGATAAGGACCTAGGGTTGGGAGTGGCTGCCCCCTCTCTGTGCCAGGCTGCCAGGAGGCACGTGGGCCTCTCTGTCTTGGGAGCATCTCTGAGGGACTTTCTGTTATGGCCCTTGGGAGGGGAGGATCTCAGGGAAAGGGTGGCACAGTTCTAGGGGAACAGGCTCTAAGGGCAGAAAAAGCAAGAGAGCACCCCCATATATAAAGGGGGGGGACATCCCAGCAGCAGACACTGCATACCTGACTCAAGTTAGGGAAGTGAAACTCAGATGAAGGGAAGAAAAAAAATAGGGACCTATCTTGGAGGTGTACTAGGCCTCCAGTAGAGGGCTGGCGTCTGTCTGTTCCTCAACCCTTGAAAATTCACTTTTAAGTCCAAAACCTTATATTCACAGACACCCCTTCATCATCCTCACAGCTCAGACCCTTTCAGAGCAGGGAAGCCACACCTGCCTCACCAAATGTCTGGTCAGTTCCCTTTGCCTTTGGTACCAGCATCCTCCTCTGACTTTCCAATGGGAGCACGTGACATCCTTTTTGTGTTCTTTATAGATAACAAGATAAAACGGATGATAATGTTTTACCCAGCAACATCCAGGGAAAAAGTGGCCCCCAAACAGCATTCAAGACCACAGCCTTCTGCTTTTTTCCTGAGGGCAGAGGATGCTGACACAGCAGCAACAACCTAGGGTATTTCAAAACCTTCTGGCTCGCAGTCCACCCTCCCTGCAGGTCCTGGCTAAAAAGCGCTGTTCGCAGAAAGGAGAATAAAATTTAAAAAAAGTTCCTCAGCGTTCAATTCTCCCTGGGGCCAAGGAGACACTGGTGAGAAGGAGCCGCAACGTGGAAAAAGATTTATTTTTGCTGGCCATAAATCTCATCCCCTTGTTCCTCTGCCCAACGAAGCATGATAAAGTCCTTTTCCATAAAGTATTCAGCATTAGAGCCACAAAGCGCCTCCAATCAGCAGCCATCTGCTTCTACCATAACTGCTGCTCCTGGAGCAGGGAAAGCGAGCGCAGAGAAAGGGCCGCAGTGTTGGGCTGCCCGGACAAATGAGGAGCCTGAATAGCTTTGGTTCTCCTTGTGCGTCTGCATCTATAGAGACAGGAGAAGAAAGGCCGCATTCTATTGACACAACAGTTGCAAAACAAAACGCGGAAGAGGCCTCCAAAAGGCGATAGCGCATGCATCAGGGGGCCCCGGATAAAAGGGGCGCCAACAGATTTATGGAAACCTTTAATTGGTTTTCAATTGAAAGCTAAAGAGGCTGAGGCAAAGCTGTGAAGAGCTGCAAAGTGGTCTCCTTCAGCGGTCCGAAGGCGTGATCGATTTCACGGAAGGAGAAAGGAGGAAACTGATCCCGCCCAGCGACGCCGGAGGGCGGGGAGCGGCTCCGCGCTGGGAAACTTTTCGTCCCTCCTTGGCCTGCGAAGCGCTGGGTTGATTCTCAACAGAATCAGTCTCTCCCCCCCAACCCCTTTCTCTGTAAGATCAGCCGGCTGGTGGAGAGAGGAGGAACGAAAGGATGCAAAAGCAAACGTCACTTTTCAGGTCTGGAAAAAATAGACCCCATCCTAATGAGGCCCAGACTTTAAATCATGGGGAGGCCTCTGGAAGAGACAGGGGTCCAACCTTTACCCTGTGTCTTTACTCCCTTCTCTGCTTCTCTTCACTCCAGCAGGAAAAGCCAACCTTCACGGGATCTCTCCACTCGGTTGTGCGCTAGGTGAGAAGTCTCTGCAGGCGCCAGTGGGTTTATTTCAGAGCGCATCTCTGCACCCAGCCTCCGCCTTAACCCCTTCCTGCTCGGCCCCGCACCGGCCTCGGCGGGCGCTGCCCACCCACGCCGCAGCTCCGGACGTCCGCACGTCTGTTCCTAAAGCTAATTTATTGGCCCGACCCTCCATGATCATTTTCGGCTTCCTAATTAATCAACGATAAAAGGCAATGGCGCGAATTACGATTATGAGGTTACTGGAAGACGGTTTGGAATAAAACGGGAGAAGGGAACTATGATTAATTGAACGACATGATAGTGAAACCTCAAGTGCGAGGAACAGGCCCCAGGGGGTCAGACTGACTCGTCCACCTGCCCCAGCGCCCTCACGAGGGGACAGCCCCCAAATGAGGTCACACGGGTCTTCGGAACAGACAACTAGGTTCCCACTCCAGCTCCCAACCTCGCGTGGTGCCTGAGGCCCAGCTAACCCTCCCTCCAACCCCGCCCAACCACCCACCCCACTGTCGAACTTCGGAACTCCGCAGCCAGACAGCCTACTCGACATCAGTGGCGCCTTTTGGCTGAATTGCACCCCGTTATTGCGCGCACGAGCTGGGGGGCTCCCGCTGTTTCCCTTCTGTCCTTGCACGTTCCTCCAGCGAGGCTAACTCCTCGAGACATTGCAGGAAAGTAAGTCTAGTAGGTCAGAGATCCCATTTGCGCATGTAAGGGATTCATAAAGCCCTGGTCTGAAGCTGCTTTCCAGAATTACGTTCGGGATTAAAAGACAGACTCGACGCGGGGCGCGCAGTTTGCCTTCGCCGGTCGCTGTGATTAATGTTTCCGAGGGGATTTGTGCCGGGAGCTTACGGAACGTGCTCTCGGCGGGGTCTAAAGCCCGGTGCAGCGACACGGGGCCAGCGGTGGCCTGGGGGGCTGGGTGCACCGCGGGCACGCGCCAGGACACTGGGGGATCGGAGGGGTCGCCAGGTGGGTGCGGAGATGCCAATCACCGCCAGCGCAGCTGCTTTGCAGGGAAACAGGACTGTCCGGAGAGGCTGACTTTATTGGGTCTTTTGGGCAGTGCGAATGTAAAGGGAAGATGCTCTCCAGTGACCTGACTTTTCGGCGAGAGAAAGGCTCAGTACCAAGCCACTGAACGTCCTGCATCCGCCCTGCGAGGCGGGGCGGCTCCTGGGCTCCACATGCGGGGGAAGCACCACTTCCAAACGCACCTCTCCTCCCCGGAATCAAACAGGCGCGGTCCCCAGTCCCCGGAAAGAATGAGGTCAGCCCACGAGCGCTGCCGTGCTCAGGGCTGCCTTGGGGAGCACCCAGAGGGGCCCCTGCGGAGAGGGCGCGAAGCACATCCCTCTACTCGCTTCCAGCGCGCCCAGAAACCCGCCCAGAGCTGGCGGGGAGCGCGCGGAGCGAAAGTGGCGGGACGCAAGGGGCGCGGGGGCGGGAGAGAGAGAGAGAGAGAGAGAGAGAGAGAGAGAGAGAGAGGAGAGAGAGTGAGTGAGAGTGTGAGAGTGAGAGAAGCAAACGGCGCGCGCGCACGGGACTGTGATGGGAAGAGAGGGGAACCCGGGAGGGAGGTGGTCGCAGCTGGTGGTCAGCCTGTCCCCCGGCGGGGCGGGACGCTCGGCAGAACCCGCCCTCCTGCCGGGCTCCGGGGGCGGGTGCCGGGCGCCCCTCCTGGGGGCTGCAAGCCGCTCTGGATGCCCCGCGGGCGCTCGGTTATAGCGACTGGCGCCGCCCCCGCGCCCAGGACAAGGGGCAGGGGAGGAGGGTCCGGGAAAAGAGCTGGGTGGTCCCGGAGAGGCCAGGCTGCCCGCTCCCTCCCTGCGCTTACCCCGCGGCTTCCTTCCCTGGGGCTGCAGGGCTCCTCCCGTGAGGACGCGGCTCCTCTCGTGGGTCCCCGGGCTGCCCCGCGCCGCCGGCGGCCGCTCCCGCCCCGGCCCAGCCCGAGCACAACGGCCCAGGCTCCGCCGCAGCAGCTGGGAGGGAGGGAGCGACCGCCGGCTGCTGCCGGGCGGCGTCTGGGGTCCGCGAGCCGGGCGTGAGGAGCCGCCATCTGGAGCCTCGGCGGCGGGCGGGGGCGGGGTGCGAGGGAAGGGCCTGGCGCTCGGCCCGGGGCGCGAGGGCAGGGTCTGCGCGGGGGAGCGGGGCCTGCTCGGTCCGGACGCTTGCCTGTGTGTAGTGGGAGGGGGACGGCCCCTGGGGAGGAGGAGCGGAGGCCTGTCCTTCTCAATCGTGCAGATTCCAGGGCAGCCCCGCCTGGCAGGTTTAGGGAAGGAGCAGTGGACCAGTTTGGCGACCGCCGCCCGGGCACCGCGCACGTGTGAGCGCTTGGACCGTCCCGGCACCGCTAACCCCCGACCCCCGCCGCTCTCCCTCTGGGGCGTGGAGAGCCGGGCTCCGCGGAGCGCACAAACACTCCCACGTGCGCGCACAACCCTGTCCATCAGAAATGGTTTTCTCATTTCCCTTTCCTCCCACCTCGTCCATCCCACTCCAGGAAACATGCCTCTCCAAACGGCCTGGATTTTTGCACGCCTCCGCCCTAACACGGCTGCTTCAGCCAGAAAGCTGGACAGGCACTGTCAGGACAGGCACTGACACACACCGCCCTTGGGGATACATGCTCTCCAGCTTCCTGTGGAGGGTGGAAGAGGAAGGAAGGAGAGAGGCTGCCAGAGGGACCGGGTGTGGGGAGCTCGTCCTTGCAGTGAGCGCAGTGAAGACGAGGATCACAGAGCGGGGTGGGCGAGTGGGTTCCCTCTCCCCAGCCCGGCCTTCCTTCCATTGCAAATCCTCTGAGTGCTTTTGCTTCTTTCACTTTGAAAACAATTTCCTTTCCTCGAATCCGGGTGGGGCAGGGAGCAAACGCAAGGATGATTGAGTTCATGGAAGAGCCATGGGGGAGATGTCCTGGGAATTCCAACTTCCCAGCTGCAGAGCTGTCTCTGAGAAAGGCCCCATGTGAGGGCGGTTGATTGGGTGTATGGGCGGTGGCTGGCGGGTGGTCTGAATTACAATAAAAAATAAAATACATTTCCAGTCCCACTTCCACCCCAAGGAGTGAAAAGACACCCCCTCCCCCCAGCTGTCGCGTGTGTGTCCGGCAGAATGGCATTATGTAAAAGATCTGGCATGTCACCGAGAGGCACATCTGGTGGGTGTAGATGGCATTCATTAGCGCGGGGCTTCCACTCTGCAGCATGCCAAGGCTCCGACAGGGGTGCCCGCTGCCAATCATCCCCTGGCTGCCAACCCCAGGGCTCGGGCACGGGGTGGCCGCCTTCCACCTTGGCACCGGGACTGGAGGAAACAGTGTGTGGAGATAGGAAGAGATGAAAGCCGAGTGGAGGATGCAAGGCACCCAGCAGACGCATCCCTGGGGGAGATGACGTGCTGAGAGTCATTTAGCAAGAAAGCATATGCGGGCTCTCAGGAGGAAGGCCTGGGCAGAGGTTCGCCTGCCTGGGGCTGGGCTGGAGGAGAGGCAGGGGGAACCCTTGCAGAAACCTGCAAGTTGAGCTTGCTTCTCTAAAAACACACAAACTCCCTAAATGTAGGATGGCCCTCCCTTTCTGATTTGTCACTGGTACCTCTGTTTAGCTAGAAGCCTAACTAGCTATGAAAAGAGCAACCCTTGCCAGGTCTTTCTGAGGACCAAGACAAAGAACACCTACCAGCTTTCAATTTTCTATCATTCTCTTAGGTTTATAAGAGAATGGGGGTGGGGAGAAGGGAGAGTGCCAGGCTGTCTCCAATGCACTTTGTTTATTTATTTATTGAGACAGTCTCACTCTGTTGCCGGGTTAGAGTGCCATGGCATCACCCTAGATCACAGCAACCTCAGACTCCTGGGCTCAAGTGATCCTTCTGCCTCAGCCTGCCGAGTAGCTGGGACTACAGGCATGCGCCACCATGCCTGGCTAACTTTTTCTGTACATTTTTAGTTGGCCAGATAATTTCTTTCTATTTTTAGTAGAGATGGTGTCTTGTTCTTGCTCAGGCTGGTCTCAAACTCCTGACCTTGAGCGAGCCTCCTGCCTTGGCCTCCCAGAGTGCTAGGATTACAGGTGTGAGCCACCACACCAGCCTTTGATGTACGTTAAAAGGCAAAAGTTTCATTTCAGTTCCTAGCCTTTCAAAGGGGATAAAGATGAACAAAGGAAATACTCAAAAAGGCAAAGGAAGATTAAGGACAAAATCCAGGATAGATATTGCCTCTGAGGTTCCTCTTTTTCTTAGGTTGGGTGGCAGTTAACAAGGTGTTCACTGTACTGTTCCTCTTTATGCCATACACATATTTTATAAATATTGTCTTTATCCATTCAATAATTAATAAAACACCAACAACAAAACTCAGGGTTTTGAGAGTTTGTGGAACTCAGTGTTTAAGTTGATGCCAAACAGCTCTTTATTTTCTATATATAATGTATGTTTGTGTGTGTGTGTGTGATCTATATACTTTTTTTAGTATAAGTATATGCTATAAAATATTTGGGACCTACTTATACTACAAATTTATTCGTGGTTTATCTAAAATTTAAAATTTAACCGGACATCCTAGATATTTATTTGCTGACTCTAGCAACCTTGGGTATGTTGATTTATGTTTCCAGTATCAGTGAAGGAAATGCTTCGCTTTTCATTGGCCAGGTCTGAGTCACCTGGCCACAGGTACATGCAAAAGAGTCAAGAAAAAGTAGCCTTTAAAACATAGGGATAAGGAGATTGGGAATGGTTGGTGGGTTACAACCAAAGATGCCTGCCAAAAAAACTGAAGAGAAAAAAAGAGTTAACACCAAGCGAGAACAGGTTATCAAGTTTTACCATTGTTTAAATTAAGAGTCTTCTGTTTTCATTACAGCCATTAAAGGGATACTGTTCTTGAATTTAGTAATTTCTTTGTGAATTTTATCAACTTCTATTTCAAAACAAGGGCTCGGGCTTACTATGTCCATAAGACAGCTGACTCAAACGTCTGACTTATATTTAAATCAATTTAGTCTTTGCAAGAAAAGTATAAATAGAATGTGTTTATAAATTTAAATGAAAGAAGATGACTCAGAAGCACTGGGGTTTGCATCCCAATTCTGTGAATCATTAAGTGTTTGATTTGGGGTGTTTTACTTGTCTAAATCATATTTCCTCATTTGTTAAATGGGTTAATGATGCTAATGCCTTGCTGGGTTATCATGAGGCTTACAGATTATGTCACACAGAGAAGGTTTTTAAAATACAATTCTCAGAGACCCAGCAGGAAACAGAATTCAGCCAAAATGGATCATATTTGGAGACTAGTACTCCCCCTTTACATGCAGATTTGCTTTCTTCGGTCTGAAACTAGGTAAGCGCAGTGTGATAACATATTAGAGAGAGAGAGAGAGAACACATTCAAATAACTTCTATTACAGTATGTTGTTATAATTGTTCTATGTTATTTTTTATTACTTATTGTTAATCTCTTATTGTACCTGATTTACAATTGAATTTTGTCACAGGTATGTATGTATAGGAAAAAACATAGCATATATCAGGTTTGGTACTATTCTTGGTTTCAGGCATCCACCAGGGATCTTGGAACGTATCTCTCCTGCGTCCTCCCCTCAAGCGACGACTGCTGTATACAACAATGTGGGCTGGGTTATGGGAACAAATGAGATGGTGAGGCACACAGAAACTAGCATAGCAAGGAGCTCTTAGGAGAGGAATTAATGTTTCTATATCCTGGGTAAGGACCAGAACCCTAGAAGAGGGGCCCAGTGAGAAATACAGAGATAACAGCTATTGCTTTAGAGACGGGGTATAGCAAGGAGGGAGCATGAAGAAGCACCCCACCCTTTTTCTTCCCCCCCCCCTCCAGTTTCATGTTGATGTCTCTCACTGGCCAAACCCAACTGGAAACTAGTCAGCAAGGTGCTAGAGCATCGTAATGAGTCTGCATGGGTCAGCTTCTGGGAACACAGAACCGGGTGGAGAAGGGTGGAGACTGGATCGCAGGGAGACACATGAAGAATGACTATCACACTACTATTATCATCCACAAATAAAACTCCCTAAGAACCCTTCCTGCAAACATCTTTTGAATGCACAATTCCAACCGGAAGTAAAAACTTAATGGACTTTGTCAATTGGAGCATCCAAGTTTTAAGAAAAATGTCTCAGTGCCCTTTGGCTGAAAATTTTTCCTAGCAGCACTCATGAAAGATTTCCAGATGTCTTGGCAGGCTTTGCAAGCCAAGACTTGGAAGAATTTGAGAGGACACCTTCGTTGACTTCCTGTGGGCATTCCCAGGTCTCGCGTCATTTTGTGGTTTCCTGTGTCAGGAGTAGTCTTGCTATTCCTGGTGAGTCACTTGCTGACTGTTGTTTCCAAGGGGACCAGCCAGGCTTCAGCAGAAGGTGACTCCCTCATAGTTACTTCCACAGCATAATCGGCCCCACAGCAATAGGAAATGCTATTCATGGCTTCCCTTGAGTTCAGAGTCTGCGTAGACCTCAGACTGCATAGACTTCTCTGCAGTCTGCATAGACTTCTCTTTCCAATTTTGCCTTCCCTTACTCTTTTCTCCTGAACCTGGACCAACCCATCAACAAAATAACAGAAGAGAACAGCGATGGAAAAGCATGTTCTCTTCCCTGAAACCTAAGATAAAAATTATAGCCCGTATTAATCTCGAGCATTCACCCTAAACATTAGCACAAACAAAAGCTTCATTTTTGAATCTCCTGGAAACTAACAGTTTGAAAACTAGAGTGGGCTAATATAGAAGAGCAGTCACTGTTTTCATGGAGAGAAACAAGTGAACTATGGAAGAACTGAAAACTACGAGCGCAGTGCAAAGATGAGTCCTTCTGGAAGAACTGTATAAAACTGAACAGTAAATATCAGTACATAGATTAACTTCTGGAGTGACAGTGTGTGGAGCTCTGCTGACCCCCTCCCTGGTGAAATTGGTGGAAATGATATATAAAGAAAAAGTCCTGAGTACAAACAGCAGATAAAGAAATACCTATTTAATAAAGTCTATGACAATTTGATAAGAAAGATAAGTCTACGGTATGTGAACAAAGACCACTCCCTTCCTTGGCCCTCCCAGCTCAGTGAGGCAGAGACTCATTCCACTTGAGAGTCAAGTGCCCTGTTGTCTGCATCCCGCAGGCCTCAGCCAGAGGGCTTTCTTTGCAACATGAACAAAACTTCAACTGGTCCAGTCTTATCTCCAGCTGCCTGTTGCTACGGCTAAGTCTCAGGTGAATACAGTTGGGAGGTGGAAGCTTCCTTCTCCCACTCACCCTGTTTGTAGAATGGACGTTCTTACTTTGGGTGTGGTGTGATAAGAATACGAGAGCCCCGTTCGCCCTTCCCTTGGCCCTGGAGATGAAAAAGTTCCACATCAGGAGAGGCTGGCGGAGAGGACGGCAGGCTACTGCCCCTCTGTACCCGCTTCCCACTCTGTCCACCAAGCACTCAGCTCCTGAGCTGGGCTGTCCACTCAGAGAGAAGGTTGTCATTGTCTCTAGCCCCAGCTCCATAGCTCCGGCTGGCCCCAAAATTATGTCTAGTGGGAGAACAAGGCCATAAGCAGGTACCAGGTAGCTGTTAATCTTTCCCCAAAGGAACTGACTTCTTTTGAAGCTAGGTGTAGAGAAGTTGAAACCTAAGAGCACTCTCAAGAGCAGTAGAGATTGTGGTGAGAAGCAACTGGGAGGAGATTTGAGGAATCTAGCAAAGATACAGCCCAGACTGTAGGCAGCTAGTTTGCAAGGGAGAGCTGGGGAATGGGATGGCTGAGAGGAGCCTTCTTGGGGTTAATACAAACATCAGACACTTATTATTTATTTATTTTTATTCTTTTTTTGAGACAGAGTCTCACTCTGTTGCCTGGGCTAGAGTGCCATGGCATCAGCCTAGCTCACAGCAACCTCAAACTCCTGGGCTCAAGCGATCCTCCTGCCTCAGCCTCCTGAGTAGCTGGGACTACAGGCATGCACCACCATGCCTGGCTAATTTTATATATATATATTTTTTTTTTTCAGTTGTCCAACTAATTTC
>CAUYRT010013315.1:0-64963 GCA_963574885.1 Lepilemur ruficaudatus
GTGGCACATGCCTGTAGTCCCAGCGACTCGGGAGGCTGAGGCAGGAGGATCGCTTGAGCCCAGGAATTTGAGGTTGCTGTGAGCTAGGCTGATGCCATGGCACTCTAGCCCAGGCAACAGAGTGAGACTCTGTCTCAAAAAGAAAAAACAACACAAAAAAACAAAACAAAACAAAACAAAAAAGCTAGAAAAAGAACAATTAAACCCAAAATAAGCAGAAGAAAATAAGAGTTGAAATCAATTAAATAGAAAATGGGTAAATAATGGGGGAAAACAATCAAACTAAAAGGTGTTCGAAATTATGAATAAAATTTAAGCAAGCCTCTCATGCTGGGCATGGTGGCTCACGCTTATAATCCTAGCACTTTGGGAGGCGGAGGGGGGAGGATCGCTTGAGCCCAGGAGTTCAAGACCAGCCTGAGCAACATAGCAAGACTTTGTCTCTACAAAAAAATTTTTAAAAATAGCTGGGCGTGGTGGTGGGCACCTGTAGTCCCAGCTACTCAGGAGGCTGAGGCAGAAGGATCGCTTGAGCCCAGGAGTTGGAGCTACCATGACACCACTGCACTCTACCCTGGGCAAAAGAGCAAGACCCTACCTCCTTCCCCCAAAATAGTAATAGGGTAGGTTATGGACAACTTGATGCCAACAAATTCTCTAATTTAGATGAAATGGACAAATTCTTTAATGACAAAAATTATTAAAATAAACTTAAGAAGAAAAAGACCTAATTAGTCTTGTAACTATGAAAGAAACTGAGTTCATAATTAGAAACCTTCCCACATAGGAAACTCCAAACCTGGATGGTTTCACTGTTAAATTCTATCAAATATTTAAGGAAGAAATACCAAGTTTACATAAACTTTCAGAAAATACACGAGAAAGGAACACTTTGCAACTTCATGAGTTTTGAATAGCCTGATAAGTATTATAAAACCAGACAAAAACATTACAAGAAAAAAAAAGACCACAGACCAATAACTGATGAACACAGTTGCAAAAATTCCCTAACAAAGTACCAGGAAGTCAAACCCAGCAATATATAACAAATAAAACCAGTAAATGTGATTTATTCCAGGAATGCAAAGTTTAACAACTCAAAATCAACATATTAATAATTCTCCATATAAACAGAATAAAGGAGAAAAATCATGTGGTAATACCATTATATGAAGAAAAAAAACATTTGACAAAATTCAGCATCCATTCCTGATAACTTGGAAACTAGAGTGGAACTCCTCAGCCTGTTAAAGGACATCTGCAGAAAACCTACAGCAAACATCATAGTTGCTCACGTAAGACACACTTTCTGCCCAAGATTGGAACTAAGGTAAGGATGTCCATCTCATCCCTCCTATTTAACATCGTACCTGAGGCTCTAGCTAGTACAATAAGAAAAAAAGAATCAACAGGCACAGAGATTAGAAAAGAAGCAAAACTGTCTTTATTTGCAGATGATTTAATTGTGTACGTAGAAAATCATTAAAAATTTACCAAAAAGCTACTAGAACCAAGGAATGAGTTTAGTAAGGTCACAGTATGTACAAGAGCAATACACAAAAATCAATTACATGTCCATGTATTACCAATGAACTGGAAGGTTAAATTTTAAAAATAAATTTACAATAGCATTAAAAATCATGAAGTAAAGTAACAAAATATATATACTCAAAGCTATAAAACTTAGGTAAGAGAAAGACCTAAATCTATGCAAAGATACACCACATTCGTCATTTTGAGGACTCAATATTGTTAAGATTTTTAAGTCCCTGTTAAGGATTAATTAGGTCCTCCCGTGCCCCAAGTTAGTATGGTGAAGCCCTAACTCTCAATGTGACTTTATTTGGAGATAAGGCCTTTAAGGAGGTAATAAGGTTAAATGAGATCCTAAGGTTGGACCCTAATCTGACAGGACTGACGCACTTGCAAGAGGAAGACACATCGAGATGCGAACGCACAGAATAGGACACAGTGAGAAGGTGGCCATCTGCAAGCCAGGGACAGAGGCCTTGGCAGGCACCAGTGCTGCCAGCATCTCCTCCAGAGCTGTGAGGACGTAAGTTTCTGTTGTTTAAGCCACTCAGTCTGTGGTATTCTGTTATGGCAGCCCAAACAAACTAATGCAGTCCCCAAATTGATCTGTAGGTTAAATGCAATTCCAATAAAATTCCAGCAGGCTTCAAAAAAATTTCACTAGACATTGACTAGCTGATTCTAAAATTTGTGTGGAAATGCAAAAAACCTAGAACAACCAAAACAATTTTGAAAAAGAACTGGAGGACTTACACTACCTGGTTTCAAGATTTGCTTTAAAATTACAAGAGTCAAGATAATGCAGTATTGGTATAAGGCTAGACCTAAAGGTCCATCAAACAGAAGACAGTATGTAGAAATAAACCCAAATTTACGGAGCCAAGAGACTTTTTGGTTTTTTAAACAAATGGTACATTATTCAACAGGGAAGAGAAAGGTCTTTTTAACACGATGTTGGAACAAGAGAATAAACGTATGTGGACGGGGTAGGGAATTATCCGCAAGCTTTTCATCAGACCACGGTTAATTCGAGATGTCTTACAGACCTAAACATAAAAGCTGAAACTGAATCTTCTGGAAGACATAAGAGAACATTATTGTAACCCTAGGATTGGCAAATTTTTTTTAGAACATAGAAAAGCATTAGCCATGAAAGAATGAATTAGTAAGTGAACTTCACTAAAATTAAAACCTCTGCTGATCAAATGGCACTGACAATAAAACGTAAATACACATATACATACATATACAAAGGATTTATATGTAAAGAATTCCTACAAATCAATAAGATAATGCAATTAAAAATGGGCGAGAGATTTGAATAGATGTGTGAATAACCAGTCAGCACATCAGAAGCTCAACACTGTTAGTCTTTGGAGAAAAGCAAATTAAAACCACAGTGAGGTACCGGTACACACACACGTGAACGGCCAACATGAAAAAGGACAACAGCATCAACTGCTAGCAAAGACATGGAGCAACTGGACCCACACACTGCTGGTGGGAGTGTAAAATGCCATCACCACTTTGGAAAAGTCTTTGGCAGCTATACAGTTACACACAGCAATACCATGACTCAGAAATTCTACTTCCAGAGAATTACTTCCAAAAGAAGAGAAAATAATGTCTATAAGAGAACTTGTACACAAATGGGGTTCATAACAGCTTTATTCATACTAGCCAAAAACGGGGAAGCAGCCAAATGTTCATCGAGAAGAGAATGGATAAACGAGCTGTGGTATACGTAACCGTGGCTACCGCTGTGGTTGCTGCTCAGTACCCAGAGGAGGAACTCCGTACATGCAGCAATGTGGCTGAATCTCAAAAGCATCTGTTGAGTGAAACAAGCCAGGCACAAGAGTACAGCCGCTATGATTTGATTTCCACGAAGGCACAATTTACCTATGGTGATCAAATCAGAACAATGATAGCGTAGGGGTTGGGGATGGCCTGGATGATAAAAGGTGTAGCATTCTGGGGTCATGGTAATGTTCCACACGTGGGCTTAGGTGGTGGTTACATGTAGGTATAAATTTATTAAGACATTATTAAGATATATGCATCTTTATGTAATTTTTACCTCAACACATTGAGGTAACATTCACAACCAACGGAATGTCTAAAGATTCCCTGTGCCAAGTGGTGGTGAGGACGTGTAACAGGCAGAGCTCCCATGCACTGCTGATGGGTAGAAGCTAGTGCAGCCACTTTGCAAACCGTCAGCATCTGCTGAAGCTAAACGTGGCCAGCAATGCCCCTCCTCAGTATCTCCACACAAACACGTGTCCAGCAAGTCATGTAGGAAAGTGTTCATAGCAGCTTATCTGGAAATAACCCAGCTGTTTCCAGATAACATGTAGAAGCATGAGCCACTGTGCTCACTCCTCTGACAGGGAACACACTGCGCTGAATAGAATGGAAGTTTGCCATGCCAAACACAAACCACCCAGGCACAAAGCTGAGGGAGGTCACCGCGTGGGACTCCATTTTTATGGAGTTCAAAGACTGGCTGAGCCACTCTGGTGATTAATGATGTTGCCAGAATACTGACGGGGAAGCTGGAGCAGTCTGCATGGTGGTCAGATGCACACGTGATGTAGAAATTCATTACGTGTGCACTCCAATACGTTACGCTTCAACAGAACAGGAGACAGGAGCAAGAGGCAAGGCACGAGAAGACCTTGCTCACGACACCTGAGCTGCTCGGGTCACCAGCATCAGGAGCGTAGTGCTGGGTGTGCAGTCAGCCAAGGGTGGCTCAATTGGGTCCTGGGCACACCTGGAGGGCGCAGAAGTGCTATTATGCCCCTGCATCTCCCTTGCCAGGCGTTAGGGGTGGAGGAGGTGGACACCAGGCCAGCCACAACCCCTGCCTGAGCGTAGAGGTGCTGATTGGCGGTACGCAGCCAATGCACACTGCCTAAGTCACAGGGAGACCTCACAGCAGAGCACAGGGTGGTGGCCTGGAGGCGGTGGCTTTGCTGGGATGAGGACTCAAGGAGCAGAGGCCAGCAGGGGGCGGCACAAGTGCCTGCTTCCGTTGGTGGAACATGTGTAATCTTTGGGCCCCAGAAGCATGGCGGGGGGTGGAGTGGCCAAGGCAGCTGACGTGAGGAGGAGTCAAGGCTGAGGGCCACAAGGCCAGCCACAGAACTGGGGAGCAGGGGAGTGGGGGGCAGGGCCCTGGAGAGACCAGGTATCAGGCAGTGCGGGGGTGAGGGGCTGGAGGCCGTGGCCTGCAGGCCTTCTCAGCTCCTCCCCTCCCCAGCTCAAGACCACAGCCCACCCCCCATAACAGACAAAGGCAGGAACTAGGGATGGAGCCACTCTCAGAGCCAATCAGTCCTCCGACCAGGCCAGGGCCACACCCCAGGCCTGTGCCTCTTGCCAGGAGCCAGCTCTGACCTCAGGACTCAAGATGCTGGTGCCATTGTCTCTCAGGGCAGCTCCTGGGCTGGTGTGGTCTCCAGCTGCACCCTGAGCCCTCCTTTGGCTATGCATGGCAAATCCAGGCCTGATGTGGCCATGTTGACCAGGCAGAGGGGAGAACACAACTCAAGAGTGTCAGAAATGCACAGTAGCTTCTGCCTCACACAGAAAGAAGAAATAGAAAACCCTTTTATTAACATGTTTTACATTTACAGTTTATTAGCTAATCAACATCAACATGCAAAAATAAGTGCTAAATACAAACCTCTACAATATGGTTTTGTGTAAACTACAATGGTTCATTTGTTTTGAAAAGTCATCAGTACTTATTTCAACTGAACTATTAGTTTCTGTAATGAATAGTATTTAGACTCTAAAGTTATGGAACCATCCAGCAAGGCCTCTGCAGAAACTCGGTCCAGTGGATTCCACGTGAATACATTCTCAAAGCAGGAAGTAAGGCGGCGCACGAAAGATGTGATATTGAACCTATGCACATACTAAGATAATCCACAGGCACTGCCCACAAGGCAGGTGGGGCAGTCCTCAAAGCCAGCCCCCACGGGCTGTGGCACCGGGCGTTTAGGCAGCAGCTCTAGAATGAAGTAATGAGTGGCCCTCCTGGCACCACATCTCGGGTCACTGCAGGTGAGACCACCGCAGTCACCATCTCTCCCAGGCCATGCCAGGGCCAACATGATTTGGTGAAGGATCAGCCCTTCTCCAAGTCTCATCTTCAGAAGAAGGGAGGAAACTGAGAAGCATGAGGAAAACCACTGATTCCTATTTTTGAAATGTTCTAGAGTTTCCCTCGGTGTTTAGGTCAGTCTTTAAAGAAACGTTTCCTTTTGAAAGTTGAAAGTACTTTTCAGAAGCATTAAATTGTTGACTTATGTTACAAAATCCTGCCAATCAAAATGTTTTCAAGTACAAACTTATTAAATCTTATTTCCTTTCTTCCTAAGAGTGTTTATCGTTGCTCATTGATCTTTGGTCGCAAGAAACAGAAACGCTGCGGCAGGCGGAGCTTGGGGCAGGAGGGGCCTGGCCCCTGCCCACGGTGGCCCCTGCCCCCAGGGCGTGTGCTTGGCGACGCAGGGCCTACATGATGTACACCTTCTCGGCTTGTGAGAAGTGGAAGACTTCTTTGGTTCTCGGGCAAACAACTTTATCATCTTGACGGATAGAAAGCAGAGACTGAAAATAAGACCGGAAATGCATTAGACTAACACAGTGTACATTAGGATTTCCCCTAAAAATCCAGAGAAGGAACAATCAGGGGATAAGCCATCTTATTATGCAAAGTTACTTCCTGAAGGTACACCTGTCAAAGAAACCCTGGGGTTGCTCACCTGTTGTTCCCACCCTTTCACCCATTTTTGAATGACAGCTAAGAGCGGTGCACCAGGCACAGATGGGGGAAGGACAGCCCTGCCCTGATGCGACACCTGCCAGCCTTGCCCACTCCCTGCCCCTCACATTGTAGCCATAGACGTAGCCGTTGGGCAACATCATGGGCGGGTTGTTCTCGTTCATCACGTCACCAGAGATCTTGCAGACCAGGCGGGAGTTGGCACAGTGGGCCATGGGCAGGGGCTGCGCCAGCTTGTTCAGGGAGCGGCTGCACACAGGGCAGTCCGGGCTCTTGGAACTGCCGTCTTCTTTGTAGCACTGTCTGTGCATTGGGTTAAGGAAGGATTCTGGGGCCTATCAGGGCAGCCAGGGTGAGACAAGGCCCTTCTTGGCCACTCAGGCACCACACAGAAAATACACACAGGGCTGTCTTCTACGGTGAAGAAAATGTTCCATTCAATGGGAAAAACAGCCTCAGTGGAGCCTAACTGGGGATAAAGAGTTGAGAGCACTACCCTACCCCAGGGCCTCTCCCATGCCAGCTCAGCCGTCCGCATGTCCTCTTCCATCCCCCGCAACCTCTTGGCAAGACAGGTGGGAGCCAAGAGAAACGTTCTCCTGGAACAGGGAAAAGGCATGCGCAAACACACAAGCTCCTCCCCCACAGGGTACCACAAAGACAGGAAGAACCAGGGGCTGGAGCCATGATTCAAAGCCCAAGACAGCCGGGTCCCATGAGTCATCCCAGAACACTTACCACCCTCTGGGCCCTTGCCTGTTACAGGGGGACAGAGTCAGTCACAGAGAGGGGACAGGGCCAGTTGCATGGCGGACAGGGCTAATCACACGAGGGACTGAGTCCTCCTCGACAGGACTCAAGTCCTGCCACACATCGGGACTGCTGAGGTGCCCAGCATTAGATGGTGGTGCTATGAGATGGGGACTAGCGGGTCTGTTGGTGCCACAACAAGGAGGCGGTTCCAGAGGGGACTGAGACCCGCACTTAAGGGAGCTATCAGATCCAGATGGAGATGCAGACGGTGTCTGGGGCCTGGCATCTTGGTGCTCTCTGGAGAAGGTGGCTGCCTCTCTGCCAAGACAGGACCACCTCTTATGAGCTAAATTGAGAAGAAAACCCCCCTCCCAGCACAGCGAGGGTTCAGACCACTCAAGTTCTATAGCATTCCTGGGAATCAAATGGGGAAACTACTCTGAATGGTTAATGTTCCAGCTGCCAGAACATATGCAAACATTTGCTTTTAGGTCAACATGAGGTGTCCACAGCAACAGCTGAGATCACGAGATGGGGGTGACGCAGTCCAGGTTCTCACAGCCTTTTCACGTGGGTCCAAGGCTCCTCTCAACACTGTGCAGGCACAGCAAGAGGCAGGAGCCCAGATCTTTCTGCAGTGGGCTGCAGCACATGTTTTCAGAGGACAAGAGTGGTAAGGTGCAGGGTCAGTCTCAAAATGTGACCAAAGACACAAGCTTCAGACTAAGCAAGGCTAAGCACAAGGGGGAGGATACGGTGTCTTTATCGCTGAGAGGCCGGCCTGCAGGGTGAGAGTAAACACAGAGTTGTTTCCCAGCTGGTGCAGTCGGTAGTTGTCATACCGGAACTGCTGGATCAGCATCCGCCACCGGGCTGGGTCCAGGAGGTCCTAGAAGACAGAGGGCAGAGCATGCTGGGAACCTTCCCAGGGAAGCTCCCAGGAGGCCGAGGAGGGACAGCTCTCAGCAGTGGCTGTGCTGGGGGCAGGTGTCTGCCCCTTCCCTTGCCCCCTCCCCACACATTTCTGCCCTGCAAGTCAGCACAAAATGGAGCTCCCAGGGTCTTGGTTTAAAACACACTGCAGGACCACTGTCTACTTAGCTGTCTGCATTCACATTCACCTGTATGTGAATCAACTCATATGGTTTGGAATGTGTGGACCCCGTGGCCTTGTGACAAAAAATTGGCCTCAATGGGCTGGACAGACAGCACAACCCAGAGTGAGCTTCAAAGCATTAGATTTAAAAGGAAAAGTCTTACTTCAGAGAAATGATTTATTAGATGGAAAACAGCCAATTCTCCTTGGATTAAAGCATCACAGAACAGAAAATTAAATCTGATGAACGCCTGTCCCTAAGAAACCTCAGGTTTTGACTCGCGCGCACGACTCAGAGTACATGCACAAGTACACATGCAAGCAAGAGAGAAAACCTTCACAGGAACCCAGAAAGGCCCCCAGTGACTCTGGCTGGCTGGCAGATGCCACGCTGGGGAAGGGAGGCCATCACCAGGGGCGCCATGAGCCATTCTTTGTGAGCTCTTCAGTCTGAGTTTGGGGAAAACATCACATTTAACTCCAACATTTTTAAAAAGTTGCTTTTAGCCTTATTTTTATCAAAGCAAGGATGAAACCATCCTTGGAAACCAACAGTCCAGAAGGTTCTCAGTGAAAAGTAACAGACCTGGTACCTTCCACTCCCCTAACCCTCTCCCTTCAGGCCTCTGATGGCTGCTGCATTTCTCTGAACAAAGAGACCCATTTAGACATGGCCTGTTCCTTCCTTTGGTGACTGTGAGAATCCTAAGAGTGCCCTGGTTCTCTGCTCCTCAATTCCAAGACACAGCACTGCCTCGACTCCCCTTTTAAGTTTTCTGTATCCTAAATGGCCTGCTCCCTTGGGCCAAGGTTTTCCATGTGTATCTTGGTCTTTCTTTTTTGTGTTGCCAAATCCTTCTGACCACCATTCACAGTTAAGAAGCCAGTGTGATGGGCTGTGCCTGGCATCCTGCCAGCCTGGATCCCAAGCAGTGGGTGGGCATGGCAGTCGCACTGGGGAACCCCACGCACAGGGGATGGGCTCTGCTCTGGAGGATGCCCGTGCTGTTTCCGAGGTGGAAGGACAGCAGGACCTGCCTCACTCTTCAATGCCACTGTCCAGCCACCTCTAGGAGGAGATGTGCTCCACGCCCCTCCTCCTCCCAAGCCACACATCTCACCCCGAAGGCAATCAGCTTTTCTTGCACCTCTAACCAGGTCTTCTCCACAACAAGTAAGAGAAACATGAGATGCTGATTTAAAATCTGAGAAGTTTAGACTTGACACCTGAAGATCCTTGTGACCTGGTGGCTTTTTATTATATGTCCCAAATGCCTCCGTGGGCAGTGGGGCTGGGTCTGCACAAGGCTTTGCTTGCACCCCTGGGTGGGTGGTCCTGATACACCAAACCCTGTGGGATGGGTGGGGGCCACAGGGAAAACACCCTGGCCTCTGACAGAGACCAGCTTCACGGCCCAAAGAACAAACCTCACCAACTCCATAAGTAAGAGATTGAAACTAAAACTGCTACCAGCCAGGTGGGCACATGGTGAGCTTGGCTCCTGCAGTGCTGCTGAGCCGCCCCAACAGGGGAGCAGCCAGGGCCCCGCCTGGTAGGGCCAGGTCAGAGCACAGGGCACCTGGATAGTGATGGTGCATGACCACATCCTCACAAGGCCCCACATCAACCCACAAGGTCAAAGAACAGGTGACCCCCAGCAGGAGGGCTGAGGATCGAAGACCAGTGACCCTAAGGCAGAGAAGAAGAAGACCACAACAAGTTGGGGAGCAAAGCCCAGGAACCAGGAATGGCCAAATGAGGCAGAACCAGCAGGAGACCCCTGCTAGTGCCACAGAGATTCAGAGGCTCCAACATTTACAGATAAAACACAAAATACCGGTAGGTGAAACACAGACCATGCCAGTCTGACTCTGACTAAGAGACTGCAGGATGAAAGAGAAAAAGGAAGGCTAAATGGCAAAGCAATCAGGTGAGAAAACCCTCTCTCTCCCTACCCCCCAGCTGAACTTTCCACGCTGAAATGCTTCCTGAACCTTTCAGATTCAGATTTCTTATCCATAAGATGGCAATAAAACAAGAACCGGCTGGTTGGACAGGTCTGACAGGGTATGTGGCTGGGACAGACCATGCTCTGTGGAAGCAGCTACAGACCGGACCCCAGACAGCAGGCACCCTACCCCCTGCAACTCCCCACGTGGACACCTCAACCCCAAGGGCTAGCAGGAAGCTGCAGGGCGGGCGTGCAGATGTTACCTTGTACGGCGAGATGTGTGTGTCTGGCGGGAAGGCCAGCATGCCCATGACCTGGCGAACTTCGTCCAGCTGGCTCCCTTCAGCCTGACTGAAGTGCTTTCTTGCATGTCTGAAAAACAACATTTTTGCACATTTAAGTTCACCTTTTCCAATTTAAGAATCTCAGCTAACAGTCTTTATGTCAGAGCCTAGGTACAAAGTAGGCACCTCACTCCAAGTTGACCTGCTGGGGACCAGGGCCTTGGGAGAACAGTCGCACAGGCACCCCTGGGGCGGGCACGCGTAGCACATGTGGAATCTCACAGAGAAAACCCCTGCCTGGAGCCCTCTAAGGCAATTCTGGTTTACAAGGAAGCCAAAGTCCCAACTCTAATTGCCCTGGATGCTCACCCTGTGGCCCCAGGGGACCCTCCCTCTCAGCAGTGCCTCCCAGCACAACCCCACAAAGAACAATAGCCTCACTAGGGTGCACAGACTGGACTCCCTGGCAGCTCTAGCCAGGCCCACTCAGTCCTGAGTGTGCAAACACCACGTGTGGCCACCACCTCTCCTGAGCTGACACACTGCAGGATGCATACAGGCCAGCCCCTGCCCAGCTGGGAGACTGAGGCAGAATATGACAGTGCCAATGGGTACCTGCCCACCTCAAGGGCCCCGTTCTCACACATCTTAAACGCTGGACTCTTTCCCAGGTGCTCTCTCTCGGTGAGGCCATTGGGCACTGGTGGTCACTACTTTCTGGCAGTCCCGAGAGCACACCTGCCCTCACATACGCCCTTGGTCTACTACATGTCCTCTGTGCTCAGAGCCCTTCTCCCCAAAATGGCCCCTCTGCCCCATGGATTGGGACCAACGCAGCAGAATCAGGGCCCATGTCCCATATGAGGTCGGCACTGAGCTGTGTCAGCAACAAGGAGCGCACAGGACAAAGACGAAGACTGGAGGTGCCAGTGCTCATGGCAGCCTTGGGGAAAACGTGGATCTGGACTGCAGCTGGTGTGGAAGGGGCTGAGCAGCCTGAGGAACAGCAAGGTGGCCACAAGGCAGAAGCACCAAAAGGGCAGCAGGGGTGGGACAGAGTCTGGGGTCAGAATGCATCAGAGTAGGCCCACATGCTGTCCACCCACAGGGTGAGTGTGGGGAGGCACTGGTAAGGCCTGAGATGCCCTCGGCACCCCCACGAGCTGTGGGCAGGCATGGACGTGAGTCTCATCCGGCAGAAGGCCCCACTGGACGCCCTAATTCCCTCATCAAAGACTAAATTCATCACTCTGCTACCAATGCAGGCTCCAGTGCAGCTTCTGCCCCTAGAAACAACATCTCAAGCTCCCCTCCCCACCATTTTTGTCCCTGAAAAACTGCAGAGAATATGGTCCAAATGTTTCACTTAAACAAATGTTTAAGTTGTTTCACTTAACTGGCCATCTCACTTCTTCCTGGTTAAAGGGGATCATGTTCTTAGTCTCTTTGGTTACATTTGTTCAGTATCTATGAATTCAACTAAGTGCATGATCTGGTTTACATTTCTTATCCCACCAAGCAAAAACGCAGGACACACTGTCTCCCACCTTGCTAAAACTAAGCTGGACAGCCACATAACACTATTTCCCTGATCTACAAATCCTGACACCAAGACAGAAACAGAAAACAGGAAAAGTGGTAGGTGATACTCCTCGGACCTTACGATAACAAAACACAGTCCCAGTGGCAGAGAGCTACTCCCAGGTGCTGTCACGTAGGCACGAGGAGAAGCAGATGAAGCAGAAGCAACCCAGTGTGCATCCAAGCTGGTGAGACAGAGCCATGACCTTTATTCAACAAACACCACGCGGCCAATATAAAAAACAATGACAGAGTTTTTCTTTAAGTACATGAACATGTATGACAAAAATACCTAGAGGACTAACTACATAAAGTACACCCGGCCAGGCTGAGGCACAGGCATGTGACAACACAGGCCATCCTCCACACAAAAGCCAGTGAAGTGCACACCATGTCCCAGCCACCTGGGGTCAGGCATTGGCTTACTCATTAATTAACAATTAAAAATGTTAAAAAGTGATCACCAGTAGCTCACACTTTCACATTCAGCAAACCCACAAACACCTGGTCTGGCTGGCTCCAGACTCAGGTGCAGCAGGAGGCCAGACAGGACCTCACCCTTGCGGACCGCACCCTGACCCAGGGCAGCCCTGGAGTTAGACCCCACGCGCCGGTGACCCCGTGGACTGAGTTCAGCAGTGGACAGGCAGGCAGCTCCCACAGGCTGGGACCAGCCTCTCCACTGTCCCCAGCAGGAGGGCTTTGCAAGCTCACCTGGTGAATGCTGCTCTGTATAGGGCAGCAGGCGTGAGGGCCCAACTAGAGCCCTCGGGAGACTTGCGGCTCAATTTCTCTGCCTTCCCTCAAGGACAACCACGGGACACACACCATATGATCAGCTCCAGCCACACCTGTCCTGCCTGCCTGGACCCAGCTGGCCCTTCCCCTCCCGCCTCAGCCCTGCCTGCACCAGCCTGTGGCCTGCACTCTGCACCTCTCCCATCAGGGTCCTCGGCCTCAGTGCAAGGTGCCAACCTTCCAGCCTGTGTTCTGACCCCACCTCTCCCAAGAGACCTGCCGGATGGCACAAGCACCTCTGTCAGGTTCCATTTGTGAGAATAGAAACAAAACACTGAAGCCCCTCAATACCCGCACATATTTTGCCATATTGCTTTAGGATCCACCAAAGTGACATCCTGCTCCACCTGCTCTTGTGCCTCCGACTGTCCCAGAGACTTACGGGGGACATCCCCAGGCTGCAGCCAGCCTAGCCTGGCACACCCCAGCCATCAGCTGTACACATCCCATGCCAGGGACAGAGCAGGCGCCCAGACACCCAGACTCCCTGACCTTGGCCCTGTGGTCCTGCACCCTGCTGACGTGGCCACGAGGACTCACTGCCATCCCATCTCGAGACTCCCGCTTCTCCACGTGGCCCCTCTGTGGGAAGCCATTATCCACCTAGTCTGTGGCAGGTGCCGGCTACCACAGGCGGTGCCCCACCTCCTGGCAAGCATATCTCTGCTGCACATGCACCTGGGCAGACTCACCGGGTAGCTCAGCCCTTGCTATCCAGGCACCCACGGCCGCACCCATTTACAGCCCAAACAGGCACAGCCCCACCAGGGCTACCCTACTCACAAAGTGCGAGGTTTCACTGGAGGAGCCTTGACAAACATGAGCCAGAGGACCCTGCGCTGGAAGAGCTGCCGTTCCCTCTGCCCACAGATGTGGAGAGCACCAACTGGTCAGCACCGCCCAGGCCAGGCACAGGGAGGCGTCACAACGCCCAACGCCACCCAGCTTGGGGAGTGAGTGGGAAGTCAGCATCTGGCTTCTCTCATGCTGTGAACACCTTGGACCCCAGTGATGCTGAGCAGGAGCGATGTCCAACGCCCCCTTCCCTATACCTGACTGCCAGGGCCCCGCCAGGCTGAAGCCAAGTGGGCAGCCAGCCTCAGTGCCCTGAACCCTGCCCCAAGCCCATTGCCACCACTGGGTCAGAGACAGGCCAAGGAAACTTGGACATGCCCACGCAGGAAGCCCTGGGTGCTGTGTGCCATCAGTGATCTCCAGGTAACCGTGCGGGAATTCCCCAAACTAAGGACCAACCATGTCAGGAATGCTCTTGGGCTACAGGAGCTGATGGCATTTTTGCAAATGAGAACAGAGGACTCAGAGCCCTGTGACCACGTTTTACATGGATGGCTGTGATGCCAAAGTTGGCTCACCTGATAGCCTTGGGGGCATGGATACCCACTTGAGACCATACCCTGGTTGGGGGCACTGCCCGGACTCCAGGCCTCACCCCTGCCCACTCCAGGAACAGTGAGAGAAGCACATTAGACAGGGCTAGTCACACTGAAAACCCATGGGGCACCCTGTACTTCCTCCCCTAGAACCCAGACCACAAGTCCGCAGCAAGCGTCCTCCCATGAGAAACCGCGTCTGCATCGCAATGTCCTACCTCACGGCGTCCAGTCTCTTATTCTGCCGGATGAGTTCAATGAACTCCTGAATCCTTAGGCTGAACTCCAGGCAGCTCTGAAGGCAAAGACAAGAGCGGGGCTTAGACAGCACACCACGTGCTATGCCGTGTCCACCAGCAGACCCCAAGACCAAAGCCCTGAGCCCCTCAGACAGGCACTTGGAAGGCAGGTGGATGCCCAAACTGCCACTTCAAGCTGCAGCAAACATTTTCTAGCAGGACCAACTTGGTTCTGAGAGTCAGAGCCCAGACCCTCCTCACGCAGCCACAGCGGGGTATGACAGCCCCACCTTTCAACCCCGGAGTTGATGACTGAGGACGCACCCAGGAGCTCAGGCCTGGGGGACACGGGGAGAGTGGAAGCAGCAGGTACAGCCATTCGGCAGCTACAGAACCCCAGAAAAGGTGTCCCTGAGGGTGAGCATGAGCCATGGGAGGCTGCCAGGGGCTGTGCCCTGCTCACAGGACACGTGACTGTGTGAAGGAAAGGCACCAACCCCTCCTCAAGGACAAAGGGGCTTTCTGGGTTCTACCTGAATGTCATCAGAGTCCTAAAAGCACATGAGCACACTCCAACAGCTTTCTTGACCTAAATGTGCTCCTTTATCCCCCTGGGCCTTGGAACATTCTGTCCTACAGTGGGAACTTGGTGCCACCCCCACCAGAGACTATGCTGGGAGACGCCTGTGGAGAGGAGATGGTGCCCAAAGGCACAGGTGTGGGGTGCTGCCTCACAGGGGAGCCTGAAGTAGAGTTACAAGCAAGGAGTGGGAGCCCCAGGCCTCGCCGAGCAGTGAACACTCTAGCAAAGACTTATGGGTGAGGAGCCATACGCCCAGGGAGAAGGCTCCAGGCATAAGAGCCATCGCCCAGGCCCAGGTGCGTGGGGTATAAGCTCCTGTCTCAACTTTGAGGCCCATGTCCAGATGGTGAGGGGCGGTTCCCCTAACAGGCCGGAGAGAGAGATGGCTGGGCTGGGGGCTGCCAAGAGGAGGGCGCTATGCCAGAGGTGGGAAGGCCAGGGTTAGGGGTTAGGTTTTGGCAGGACTGAGAACCAAGCTGTGTCTGCCACAAGTGCTCTGCCTGTGACTCAGGGAACACTACGGAAGCCCATGGTAACTCTGAAACCTTAGTGATATCAACCCTATCTGGGCTGAAACTCTTGTGGCTGGGGTAAACAGCAAAATTAACTTTTGCCATCTTGGATGAGAAGCTAGATTTTACCAAAGGAATGATTTAAACCTTAAGGTTTTCAACATGGTTTCAGAGCATACTCAGGGCTTTCTACCAGAAATGGGATATATGGAGTGAATTGAATAAGACAGTTCTTACAGTTCTCTTCATTTATCATTCTGAGTTCCACAGCCTTCAGATCACAAGATGGCATAAACAGAAATTCTACACAGCAAGCAAATAAATCAAACTCTAATGTCTAAAACTCAAATTTGAAGCTTGTCCATAACAAATCCTTTGCCATTTAGCCTCCGCCACGTATACACGGGTATTCTGAGGGACTGTCCTTCACCCTGGCCCACCCCACCTGCCAGCCCCATGCCCCGACACATAGGTACCTGCAACAGCAACTCTGAGGGTAGACTGGGCTGCCCAGACCCAGGAGCCAGCCAGAGCACCAGAGAGCCACTTACCTTGCAGAGTAGGACTCAGACATGCCATGCAACAGGTGCTCAGGGCAAGGATGGATGGAGTGGGGTGTCCCTGACCCTCTTTCCTCCCCTCCCCATGACCTCAGCCCGCCCCTCAGCACCCAAGCAGACGAGTATACAGGCTGGACACGGAATTCCCTTGCTTGCTCCAAGCTGGGGCAGGAGTTTGTCTGACTCCGTGTGTGAGTACCAGCTTTGGTACAAACCAATGAGAAGTAATAAGGTCACCCACAGGGCTCCCTCTGAGCCCTGGCCCCACTGATAAGTGGACAGACTCTGGCTGGCCGTCTACTCTCCCCACTGGGGCCACACCTTCCTTGGGCCCTGCCTGCCTGCAGGGGCCCCCCAATGACCGCTGATCCTACAACTGGTGGGTGTCATTCAGCTGCTGAAAAGCAGGAAGGAGCCACTGTTTGGACATTCTAGAAGGGCAGTACTTTGGGTAAACGCTAGGTTACTGCTTTACAAAATGGACTTTTTAAACCCTTTATTACTTATGACAGCTCTTTGCTCTAGTGGGTTAATTTTCAAATAGTTGACTAATAGGTTAAGTATGTATATGTAGTGAGAATTAGATATTCAGACTCAAATACCATGAGTGCACACAATCAAAGTGTGCAACACCAACTGCACTGTGCATGCTCTGCGACAGGCCTGGCATTGCCAAAGACACGCAGCACACAGACCACTGCTTCTACTGTCCCGCGGGGTCAAGAGCCCCAAGTCAATCCAGTAGATACTAACTTCGCACTCCATTATTTTAAAATTTATTTTCTGACTAGGTGAAACTTATGGCTCAAAAGTTTCTTCTCCCATCTAGATGCTCAAGACTGCCCTGAGGGACCCGTCAGTGCAGTGTGTGGCTCTTCCCTGGCTCCCATGTGCACACGGACTGCGCAGACATCATGCATCCAGCTGTGGTCAGCTGACATTCCTGATGGACACGTTTGTATGTCATCGGGTAGTCTACAAGACGCACTTGGGGACAGCTATTTTATTCCATTGAATCCTGACTTCTTTAAACACTGAAGCAACACTCATTTGCGGAGTGTGCACTCAGCACTCCCGTCTCTGACCCGGCTGGCCTCACGCTAGCTTCAGACTGCAGCCCCTGTGGCATAGCCCAGGCCAGCCTCGAGGCCTCTCCAGCAGCTGTCCAGTAGATAGCTAGGCTTACAGAAATATCCCATCAAGATGGAGGGATCCTATCTTCCCTCTGACGTTCACAGGAAAACACCCAGGGAGAGCTTCCACTGTGAGGCGAGTCCCCTCTGGGAGGGAGGGAGTGTGGCTGGTGCTATGTGGGGTGGGTCAACACCAACTCTGGCCTCCCTTTTAAGGTCTCCATACCAAGATCCTCACTCTCTGCAGGGAGCCACAGGCTGCTGTACTTTTCACCCCATCTCTGAGTGGCAGGTGACTGATGACTATGTGACCAACCAGGGTGATGTAAGAGCAGTGCTCAGTTTAGAAAACAGAAAACAGTATTTCTAACAGAGGCGGGGGTTGGATGATATAAGTTAAAATATTTCTGCAAGCTCTAGGCAACAACATCTTTTAGTAAGCAGGTTTAAAGTCTGCAGTTTACATTTAAGAGCCTATTTCTCAAGCTTCTAGTGGTCTCTAGAGAAGTGTGTATTCAATGAGAACACCACAGCTCAGGGCTCTGCAGCCTCACGAGAACAAAGACTTCCGATCAGCTTCCCATGTCTCTCAGTGCTGGGGGACCATGGAGCAGGCCCAGGTGGAGTGGGACCGACCCCCGTCCCGCTCTAAGCCAAGCAGCCTGAACGTGCTGCCTGCACTCGGCCAGACTCCTGCACCCCACCCCTCGCCAGAACACCAGTTCACACACGAATGCAGGAGGTGTACTTTTCAGGGTCTTAACTTAAAAAGTGGAAAACCACCACCAAACCCCCAGTAACTCAAATGACCCCCACTTTACACCAAAACCAAATGACTGCAAAGCAACAGGGGAGGGCACATTGGTTCTAGGGCAGGTGGCACAGCCCCTCCAACCCAGCAGGGAGCCCTGCCCCACCCAGGAGCCTGCGCACCTTCATCTTCCGGAGCCGGGACTTGTTGTCATGGCACCAGGCCAGGCAGGTGGCCGTTTCACGCCTCTCCAGGGACTCCTCCACTTCTTTGGCTGTCAGGAACATCTCAATATTCACCAGGTCCTTAGAGGAAGGAGGTGGCTCCAGTTAGAACCACCCAGCTCAAGACCCCATGCCGTCCCCTAGCCCAGCCTCTGCAGGGCCCAGCCCAGCTCCCACCACCGCTCATGGCACACCTCCAGTCCACACCCAAGTTCCGTGCTCATGGAGACCCCTCAGGGGTCCATGGATAGCCTGGAACCCTGGGAGCAGAGTGCCGAACTTCCCCGCAGTCCTGGGAACAGAACGGCCCACGAGGACTGGGAAGCTTGGTGGGGTTCACATGCCACGTAGACAGCAGCTGTCCGGGCAGGGGAGCCAGGCTGGGCCTGTTGCAGGGGTGTGGGGGACCTGGGCCAGCAGAGGACACATGTGGACTGGCCTCATCATCCCCTCCATTTCAAAATAAACAGTAAGTGAATAACTCATAATAAAAACGCACATTATGGCTAATATTGCAACAGTTAAAACCAATAATTTATTAAGAAAACAAGAAGAAATGAGGCAACCCACAGGCTTGGCATCAAGACCCTGCAAGTGGCCGAGCCCAGGCTGGGTGCCCAGAGTCTGGCTGTGGCAGCAGGAGAGCAGCTCACCCACCCTTGGGCCAAAGGGAGCCATTTGTCCAGGGCCAGCTCTTCCAAGAAAGTGACCCAGGCCTCTCTCTTGGGCCTCACCAGCCACTGCAAGGCCGGCAGTGAGAGTTCAGGCCAGCCCCATTCAAGAGCAGTCTACGCCCATGGTCCTTATGAGTGACCCTTGGGGGCACCAGGCCTTCCTCAGGAGCCACAGTGGACTATGGGACCTTACATGGCTTAAGACCCCAACTGCCCATGGCCAAGGCCAGACAGGTCACCATGCAGCTCCTACAGCATCACGCCTCGCTGGACTCGGGGAAGGGGGGAAGAGGCCATGGGAGTGTGCTGGGGCCTGGAGGTTGGAGACCACAGCTGGGCTAGACCCTGACTGGCCCTCAGTGGCCTTGTGGCACTGGACAGGTGACCAAGCTTAGGAGCCAGCCAGCCAGGTGCAAGCCCTGCTTTGACACTTCCCGGCTGTGGAATCTGGGCAAGTTCCCTAGTCTTTCTGGGCCTTAGTGGGTTGTTCTTTGCCCTCAACTCATAAATAAGTGCCATTGTGTGACTGCCACCACAACTATACACACATTCCTGTGCCTCAGTTTCCCCACTGATTAAGTGGGGAGAAGGAACTTTAATGCCTCACAGGTGCGTTTTCTGATATTGTTTCTTTGGCAATTCACTCTCTTTTCTGCAACCCGAACATTGGGTCTTCCTCACAAAGTTTAAGTCTTGTTTTCTTCCCTATTTTCCAACTTTGCTTTTTGATTTTGCTCTAAATTCCAAGAGGTGGCTCCTGGTCTGTCTGCTGCCCACATGTCCACTTCCAATTGTGTATCCTCCATCAGTGCAGCCTCTGTGTCTCTGTCTCTCTGGGATCTTTCTGGTGGCCACAGGGTCTCAGGTGGGCAGCATAGCAGAGGCAGGACACAGACGATCCAGGCCAGGGAACAAGCACGTCAGGTGTGCACACCAGAGCCCTTGAGGAGCCGGGACAGAGGATACGTCTGTGAGTGGAGACACCAGACCTGGTCACTGACCGAGGACCATGGGTGCTTCACCCTGATGTGTCAGCTCACTTGTACTCAGGGGACACCACACCCTACGGGGCAGCCTCAAAAGCAACAACAACACCTGCACAGGTCTCAGAGGGGCTCCTCCCCTGCAGAAGGCATCATGTACCTGAACACAAGAAGAGCCACACACAGTTCCCTCCTGGTGGGTGAGACAGAGGACACAGACATAAGCAGGAAAGCGCCTTGAAGTATGCTGGGAGACAGACAGACAGGGAAGGGGACACCATTCTACCCAAGGTGGTTGGGGGAGGCTGCTCTGGGGAGATGCCTGAGTGAGGCTCGGAGCAAAGGTCTTGGGCTGGAGCAGGTGAGCAGGGAGAGGTGGCTGAGGAGCAGTGTCCAGCTCACCTTTTTTAGAGGTCAGTCTGATGGCAAGGGAAGAATGGAGTGGGAATGCCCAGAGTGGACACCAGGCCCAGGAAGCATAGTGAGTGCAGACGGGCAGGCCCTACAGATGCCCATGTGGGAGTTAAGATTGGCAGGGCTCAGGCCCGTCACATCACAGATGGGAGTCACGTACAAATGGTGGGAGTTAGGCTATGAGAAGAGATAGGGTCCCTGGGTTAGACAGAGGGGGCCAAGATGGGCTTGAGGAAGCCACAGTGGGGAAGCCACAGAGGGGAGGCTGCAGACGGGAGGATACAGTAGGGAGGCCACAGTGAGGAGGGTGCAGTGGGGAGGCCACAGAGGGGAGGCTGGCTGACATGAGGAAGGAGCCTCAGGGTGGGGGGAGACTTGGTGGTTGCTACACACATGGCTGGGTTGGGGGAGAAGCCATAGCAGGCGGTCAGAGAGGGCTAGGGAGTGTCCTTCCCAGGACCTAGGACTATAAAGGGACACTGCCCTCACAGAGACTCTGCCACCAGAGGTTTCTGAATGTTGTCATTTCAGTTAACACAGGACACAACATCACCTACATCAAGATGAGTGAGGCTGTGCACCAACAGAGGAATCTAGACAGGAACGAGAGCCAGGCATGTATGCTGGCCTGGAAGACTCTAACTGTCCCAGGCCCCCCACTGTGGTGAGTGACCACCCGACCGGCCTTCCCCAGCTACCTGGGCCCAAAGTCGCAGCTAAATCTGAAAAAGCCAGGCAAAGAGAGCCAAGGCCACAACTTCAATACCCCCAGCATGCTTCTTTCAGAAGCTCTCAGCTGGAACACGTTCTAAAGGCAAGAGTGTTGCTTAATTCTATGGCTGTAACATTGGTACCACTAAAACAGGCTCAGCCAGGCACAGTGGCTCAGCCAGGCACAGTGGCTCATGCCATAATCCTAGCACTTTGGAAGGCAGAGGCGGGAGTATCACTTGAGCCCAGGAGTTCAAGACCAACCTGAGTAAGAGTGACACCCCGTCTCCACAAAACATAGAAAAATTATCCAGGTGTGGGGGTGCGCCTGTAGTCCCAGCTACTCAGGAGGCTGAGGTGGGAGGAGGCCAGGAGTTTGAGGTTGCAGTGAGCTATGATGATGTCACTGCACTCTATCCTGGGCAACAAAAAAAAAATTAGGCAAAAAAAAATAGCTGTATGGAAAATGCACCATATCTGAGATAAACCCAAAGCTCCCACAATAAAGCAGCAGTGACATAAACATGCCTAAGTGTGTCGCTGCTGGAAAGGTAAGTATCAGGCAGGGAAAATCCCTTTCCACATTTTTCCTAATCAGAGCATGTTTAAACGACCAAAAGCAAATGAGAAGCACCTATAGTCATTTTTAGATACTGACTTCCTTATTTCAAAAAGCTAAAACCTGAGAACGTTTACACGAAGGGGGCGGGGCCTCAAAACTTGATGAGGACACTGCCAACCAGGGCATAGACACGCATGCTAGGTGGGAAACAGTGGGTGGCTCCTGTGCAGAGCCACCCCAGGACGTGCCTGCCCCTCGAGCACATTCCCTGACCCACCTCGATGCCACTCTGCCGCGCCAGCTTCACGGCGGTGTTGTAGTAGCCGCAGCGCAGCAGGTGCTCCACCATCATGCGGTCCATGCGCTTCCTCTTCCACATGCTGGCCGCGGCGGGCTGGTCGCTGCTGTGCTCCTTGAGGTGCTCAATCCTACGCTTGCACAGTTTGGCGCTCTCATCCTCAGCCTGGATAGACTCTACTGCCTGAGCCACACACACACACAACAAAGACTCATTCAGATGGGGACACACCTCCGCAGCCCCAGCCCCATGAGAAACCAGGCTGCCACAACCCTGAATGCTCACAAAAAGAAAAGCAAGGAGAAATAAAAGTTGGGGGCATCATGGGACTGTATGATAGAATAAAAGGTACAGTGTTCTGCATATGCTCAGCAGGCAAGTTTGTGCTTGATCTAGGAATTACTGGCAGGGGTATATTAAAATCTACCCTGTTGTAGGTTTGCATCTTCCTTTCAGTTGTGTTATTTTTTGCTTCATGTATTCTGAAGCATGTTGCCAGATGCATGCAATTTTAAATTTGTTACACCCTGCTGTTTATTATTATAAAGTGACTTTTAAAAATCTTTTATAATACTTTTTTTCTAAAGTCAATGTTGTTCAAAATTAAAACTAAATAGAAATGTTCTATACCTGCACAGTTCAATACAGTTGCCACTTGAAGTATGGCCAATGCAACTGAGGAAATGAATTCTTAATTTTATTTAATTTAAATTTTAATAGCACACATGGCTAATGGCCAGGTATTAGTGCGTATCTAGGATTCTGGCTAAAAGAAAACTAAAAGAAAATTTAGTTTTCTTTCAGCACATTCCACTATTTTTGGCTTTTAATTGCTGTCAGCTGTCAGACTATTTGTTGCTCTTTTGGAAGTGATCTTTCTCCCCTAGCTGCTTTTAAGAATTTTTTCTTTGTCTCTGTTTTCTTTAGTTTTGTTATGTGAAAATCCTATGTAGGTTTATTTTCATTTATTCTGTTTAGGATTCTGAACTGGTGACTTTATTCAGTTCTGAATATCTCCTAGTCCTCCTCCCTATACCATCTCTGCCTACCCTCACCCTCTGGTTAAACACAATGGAAGTTTCTGTTCTATTCTGTCTCTCTTACTATCTTACGTACTTTCATTTTTTGAATCTCTGTGCTGCATATTCTACATAACTTCTAGATAAAACATGATACTTTCAGTAACATGTTTTAAAACATCTTATCCTACTTTTTGAGTTGTTTTCAGTGGGCAGATTAGTCCCAGTAACAAATCCCATGTGCTATTTTGAGGCGCAATTCTAAAAATAATAAACTAATCTTCTATACATTCTGGCCTCCCTTCTGTCTGGGCTTGGGACACTTCTGTAACCAAGACAATGGTTCCTACAGGAACAGAAAGCTGGCCTGCTTAGCCTAATAGTGGCACCAGGACACAGCACGGAAAGGGGCCCCAACACCACACCCCCCCACATTGCCACCATAACAGCTCATCTCTCCATCTTAGGACTTCCTGGCCAGTTACGCCCCAGCTTCTACAGAAGACAGCTCATTTTCAAGACAAATTGGGTGTCCTTTCTGGCTGAGGAAGGATGGCCCAGGAGCAGAACTGACCTTCCTCTTGAGGACGCTGAGTTTCTCCACCACGCCATCCAGTAGGCTAACCACAGAGTCCACGGCAGGGCAGCTGCTCAAGGTCTTCTCCAGCTCTGCCACCACCATGGTGACGTGGCTCGTCTCCCGGTCTATGTTTTTCTGAGCAGCTCGAAAGCGTTTATTCAGTGTCTCATAGGGAACCTGGAGAAGAATCTACTTGATTGGTGTGTGAGCACCACCAGCCCCATGTTCAGAACACACCACATCTCCTTCGTGGCATTTTTAATGCAAAAGTTAGACTTTTAGTTCTCTCAAAATATATCTACTCTAAAACCTGACCAAGACCCACAAAAGCCTTCACGAATGGAGGGACAGCCCACATTCCTGGACAAGACAACTAATACAGAGACGCATATTGTCCCAAATCTACAGACAGAGCACAACTCCAATTTTCTCTAAAAGATTTTAAAGTGATTATTGACAAAATAATCCCAAAGTCTGTTTAAAATAACAGTTAAGGAAATGACCAAAAAGGAGAGTGGTAACAGGGGCTTTACTCTATCAGACAGTAAAACACGGGATCAACTGGTGATTACCAAGTCCGTGCAGCAGAGACAACACTATGAGAGGCCAACCAGTACAGGGTCAAGGACACACAGGGCATGCAATTCACATTGATTAGGGTTAAATTAAGTGAAGCCATAAATCTTCATGTGAAATTATAAGCACACACTAAATGTGTCTCTTCCATGAGAGAATGCTTGCTCTATCCCAATTACGAAATAACCTATTCCCTATGGAAAATTAGGAAAATGATAAATACACACAAAAAAATCTTAAAGTCAATGTTATTTTTCTGTCCTCCTAGAGAACAGCTACTGACATTCTTCTCTGCCAGTTTGCTGTGCTCCACGAGTTTGAACACAACAGACCAGGCTGTGTGTCCACCAGGGAACACTGTTCACACCAGCTGCACTGGGGGCTGGCAGCGTGACTATACCTCAGCCTCATAGAGTTGTTGATTCTGACTTTGCGGTCACAACGGTGCCTGAACGAACACAAAAGGGAAGGAGAGAATCTTCGGGCACTGCCAGCTCCAGCCATACTGGGCAGGCACTGACCCTGCATCAGCCACCATTCTTAGCAGGGAGGCCAAATGAGGAAGGCAGGGCCACAAGGAGGGAGACCTAAACTGGCTGGATCCCCAGGAGCAGGGACAGCCGGGGAGGCAGCAGAGATGAGACTGATCTCAGCCAAAGATAGAGCTGCACAACAGAAGTCTTCACCAAAGGCTAACTTTTCTTTCTGAAAACGGTGACATAAGCCTGGTGGCAAGGCCAGCGCTATGCTTGTCTCCTAGCTGCCACTCCCCATTCGGCCTCCCCTGTCCAAGCTGCCCTCCGCCCAGATTATCTCCTGGAGACAATGTGGACCCACCACGGGTGGTAGTACGCAGCATGTACACATTCCTGTTCACACCTCGGGTCTTACCAACAAAAGGACGGAATGCTCCTAGACAAGCCACATCTGCCACACTGGGAGGCCTCAGCAGACAGCAGCTAACATTACTGTCTGCTATTTAGCAGGGACTCACACGTGCTGGTCTTCCAATATCCAAAAGGAGGGTAGGGAAGCTATCAAACCACGGCATATTTAACACACTGATAACACAGCAGAAAATGGGAGACAAGCTCGAAGTGAGGTGCTGTGTGCCGCACATGCTCTCCTTGGGATGGGCTCAGCAGCAGTGCTGGCCGTCATCTCCAGAGGCTCTGCAACATGCGGCCAGGGAAGAGCCGGTGCTGCAGAGGGGCCAGCATACCCAGGCCAGACAGAGCGAACCCACGCTGCCTGCCTTCAAGGAAGATTTCTCCCAAGGATTCAGTACTTCTTGTCGGGGGGCAAGGCATGGTGGGGATTCTTTTTTTCCTCTTTCTATATCCAGTGGACAAGGAAGTCACAACAGACAGCACTTTAACACCGTCCCTGGCACACAGTGGGTGCATAACAAACATCTGATGAATGAATAAAAGTAGACAAAGTACAAAAATGAGACCCGCCCCCCAGGGTAAGGTGCCAAAAGCCTCCCCCAAGGTCCTGTGCTCCCCTACCTGACACCGTTCCCAGTGTAACTCTCCCCTGCTCGATTCTATCTGGTTGTGTCCTGCCACAAGATGGAATTTCTGCAGGGCATAAAGTGCACTTAGTCTTTGCTCTGACACCAGGGTCCCACACAACCAGGACAGGAACGTCTTTGTGAGAAGACAAGGTTGCACAGCCATCTTCACCCAGATTAACTAACTCATAGCATCTGCGACACAAGCACGTTCCCAAACAGCCACCAGGAGAGATCTCCCCGGATGGTCCCTGCCACGTCAAGGCCTATACCAGGACTAGGCCTTTCCCACCTTGACAGCCCCTTAAGCACGTGATCACGAGGGAAACACCTTTACAACTCTTCTGCGTAAGTCTAAAATTATTTCAAAATGAAAAATTTTAAATAAAACCAAAACAAAACAGGAGCAGACAGATCTCAATGCACGTGTGTATCTGCCAGGCTCCCTCTGGAAAGCATGAGGGACCGGGAGGGAAGAAGACAAAGCTGAGAGTCCATGGACACTCATAACCCCTGCGCCCTTTCAGAGTCTTGACACTTTCTAACCCATGTGCAGGTACAAATTTTATTGATTTGAAGAGAGAGACCCGGTTCTAGGGACACGAGGGGCTGAGTCATCAGTTCTGCCCTGATAAACTTGGCACAGGCTTCCCTGAAGGCATTGAGACACAGCACCCACCAGGCACCCTTGGGAGTGCTGTGATGGGCAGGCAAGGCCAGGACAGAAGACCACGCATGAGCACGGGAAAACTAGGAAGATGGCTCCATGTGGCAGCTCTCACTCCCTCCCACTAGAGTTCCCATCCCCAGGAGGGCCCAAATCAGGGCCCTGCAAGCCATCCATGGGAAGATGGCCAATTGTTTCTTGTCTGACCTAGATGGACACTTTCATTAAACAAAATAAAATTGAATTACTAACAAATGAGCTGAAACAAATCCCAAGATACATAATAAATAAAAGCTCCAAAGTTTTATTATCAGATTTAGACATTAAAATTATATTTCAATAGGGCTAGTCATGGTGGCTCACGCCTATACTCCCAGCACTTTGAGAGGCCAAGGTGGGAGGATTGCTTGAGCCCAGGAGTTTGAGACCAGCCTGGGTAACACAGCGAGACCCTGTCTCTAGAAAAAATTTTTAAAAATTAGGCGGGCGTGTTGGTACACATGTATAGTCTCAGCTATCTGGGAGGCTGAGGTGGGAGGATCACTCAAGCCCAGGAGTTCAAGGCCACAGTGAGCTATGATCATATCCCTGGACTCCAGCCTAGGCGACAGAATGAGACCCTGTCTCAAAAAAAAAAAGACATTTCAATAGATATAATCAAAGCAAACATAAGATAGGAAAGCGGAATTCCAGCATGTGCCAGGTGAGACGTGCAGATCCACAACAGTAGCTGCAAAGCTGGGTGAGGGTCCCCACCTCAAATGCCCACCACGGACACCAAAGACAACACAAGCACGGCAACAGCTACTGGATCCCACATGATAAACGGAGCTGGCTCTGTGCTGGTGAACTAACCTAACCTACATGGACGATAACACGATGACTCAAAGGATTTGTCTGAGGGGTCCTGCATTTCAACAGAGGAGCTCAACCCACAGAGCCAATGGCAGAGCAAATTCCACAAGCTTGGGATATCCATTCTTAACTTTTATCCAAAAAAGGAAGCAGGTGGTGCTGTAATACTCATTTTCAGTCCATCATCAGTACCCAGTCCTAACAATTGGGTAACTATCTTTCGATGAGAGAAACCAACTCAGGATCTGGTATGTTTGTGGGGTAAGGCAACAAAATAACCATAAAGCATCACCAGGGGGTGTGAGGGCCCACTGTGCTCTTGAAGGGCACGGCCTATACCCCACACTACAGACTGTCACTGGGCTGCCCTGGGTTGTCACAGATCTGTCAATTACGGCTCCTAAACGCTCACTGTCAACTTCTGAACATCCTTCTCCAGACCTGTGCCAGACCCCAACTCCGTTGGGCAGCAAGGCCACCACTCCTGATCCTGACCTCCAAATGGCCCCAGCCTCCACTTGCAGCTACTCCTCCCAGGTGAGGACTCACCCTCCCTGCCGAGGCTCTCAGGGCCCAGCCCACCTCTGCTACCCTGCCCCCGGCCTGTCTCACCTGCCCCACCATCCACACCTTTGTGCAAGCGCCTCCAGCCTCCCTCCTCCTCATAGTACTGGTCAGGTGCCTGGAAATCATGGGTACTCCATCCGAATTAGGGATGTACATGGCAGCTCCTCCCACTCCTGCAGGACTCTTAAGAGTTCACATCACATGTGCAGGTACTGAACCAGACAGCAGCTTCCCGTGCCAGCATCCTCCCAGCATCCATTCTTCCCAGAGAAACATGGTGGCCAGGCCTAGGGAGCAGCCATTGCTCTTCAACTTCTTCCCATAGGCCCAGCACTCGACTCTCTCCTGTCTGAAAAGCTCCCCACCCCAGGCTTTCCCAAACTGTCCTGGGCTGCCTGGTTACCAAAAGCTGCTTCACAGGCTGCTTCATAAGGGGCATTTGACAGATGAATGAATGGGATTTTGGAAATACTGAAGATTCTAATCCAAGCCAAATTATTCAAGAATGAAGACAAAATGAAGATACCTTCAGATATGCAAAGACTAAAAGTTTAGCACCCACAAGCCCTTTCTGGGAAGAAAATTACTCAGAGACATTGCTCAGTGAAACAAAAATAATACTAAAAAATCAACAAGGGAAGATAATCATAAGAAACAGTACTAAAGGAAAAAACTAATAAAAGATACAGTTAGCCTAAATGAAGATAGATAACATGCCTATAAAGTTAAGAAAACTTAAGAATCATGAAAAAGAAGTAAAATATTAAAAATATATTCCTAGACCAGGCACAGCAGCTCACACCTAGAATCCTAGCACTTTGGGAGGCCAAGGTGGGAGGACTGCTTGAGGCAAGGAGTTCAAGACCAGCCTGAGCAAGATCAAGACCCTGGCCCTACAATCAATCAGTAGAAAAATTAGCCTGACATGGTGGCTCGCACCTGTAGTCCCAGCTACTGGAGAGGCTGAGGTGGGAGGATCTCTTGAGCCCAAGAGTCTGAGGTTGTAGTGAGCTATGATGATGCCACTGACTCTGCCTCAAAAAAAAAAAAAAAAAAAAACAACAACAACAAAAAATGATGACAACAAAGAAAAATGATGACAACCAGCAACAAAAACAGACAAACGGGACTACACCAAACTTACAAACTTCTGTGCAGCAGGAAAAAACCAATGGAGTGATAAGGCAACCTACAGAATGGGAGAAAATATTTGCAAACCATGTATCTGAACAAGCGGTTAATATCTGGAATATATTTTAAAAACACCTACAACAACAAAAAATAATCCAATCAAAATGGGCAAAGGACTTGAAAAGACATTTTACCCAAGAAGTACACAAATGGCCAAGCAGCATGTGAAAAGATGCTCAAAATCACTAATCACCAGGAAAACGCAAATCATAACCACAATGAGATAACTCACACCTGCTAGGATACCTACTTAAAAAAAAAAAAAAAAGCAGCGTTGGCAAGGGATGTGAAGAAATTGGAACCCTGGGCACTGCTGGTGGGATTGTAAATGGTGCTGCAGCTGTGCAAAAACTCCTGAAAAAATTAAAACTGGAATTACCAAGTACTCAGCAACACACTCACAAAAATTGAAAGCAGGATCTCAAAGAGATATTTGTACACCCATGTTTGCTGCAGCATATTCACAATAGCCAAGAGGTGGAAGCAACCTAAATGTCATCAAGAGATGAATGAAGAAAATACGGTATAATAACATTTCGGTCACAGATGGATCACATGAGGGTGATCTCATAAGATTATGATACCATATGTTTTACTGTGCCTTTTTACGCTTAGATATGTTTAGATACACAAATACTTACCACTGTTGCAGTTGCCTACGTATTCAGTACAGTATATAGGCTGGTACCCTTGAAGCAACAGGTTATCCCACGTTGCCTAGGTGTATGGGTATAGGGCAGGCTATGCCGTCTAGGTTTGTGTAAGTATGCTCTATCGTGTTTGCGTAACTATGAAATCTTCTAATCACATTTCTCAGAATGCATCCATATTGTTAAGCAACACATGACTGTATATACATATATGATGGTTAATTTTAGGCGTCAACTTGACTAGCTTAAGGATTATCTAGAGAACCAGTAAAGCATCACTTCTGGGTGTGTCGGTGAGGATATTTCCAGAGGAGATTGGCCTGTGAGTCAGTGGACTGAGAGGGAAATATCTGCCCTCAATGTGGGCAGGCATCATCCAATCAGCTGGGGGCTAGGATAGAATAAAAAAAGAGAGAAAAGGTATTTCCTCTCTCTCCTGTAGCTGGGACCCCTTTCTTGTCCTGCCCATGGATATCAGAACTCCAGCATCTCCGCCATTGGACTCTAAGACTGACACCAGCAGTCGCCCCGGTTCTCTGGCCTTTGGCCTTGGACCGAGCCACACTACCAGCATCCCTGGGTCTGCAGCTTGTAGGTGGCCTGCAGTGGTGCTTCTCCGTCTCCACAACTGGCTGAGCCAAAGCCTCAAACAAATTCCCTTTCTCTATATCCATCTCTATCTATGCTCTTGGTTCTGTCTCACTAAAAAACCCTAATCCAACATACAGTGACTATTCAGCCATAAAAAAGGAAGGAAATCCTGCCACATGCTATGATATGGGTGAACCTTGAGAACATAGTACTAAGTGAAATAAGTCAATCATAAAAAGACAAATACCACATGATTCAACTTACATGAGGTATCTAAACAAACTCTGAGAGACAAAGTAGAATGGTGGTTGCCAGGGATGAGGGATAGAGAGGAGAGAGTTTTATTCAACAGGTATAGTTTCCAGTTTTGCAAGATGAAATGTTTAGAGATCTACTGCACAACAATGCAGATAGGTAATACTACTATATGGTATGCTTAAAATGGTTAAGATGGTATATTTTATGTTATATATAAATAGACTTATTAATACCTTTTTAATAAAAAAATTTAACAAAAAATTTCTAATGACTGATTAAATATAGGCAATGGCACCTATTTCCAGACTTACTGTGAAGCTACAGCAATCAAGCCAGTATGGCACTGATCTAGGAACAGGGTAGATAAGAGATCAATGCAGGGTGAGAAGCGGGAAGGAACCCACATGCGTCCATTTTTTCCAGTCAAGGGGCCAAGGCAATTCGGAGGGTGGGGTGGAATGGTCAGTCTCTGCAACCATGGTGCCAGGACTGGGTGTCCACAAGGGAAAAGGATGAACTGCAAACTGTACCTCATATGATCTGCAAAAATTACCTAAAAATGGATCATAGGCCCAATAAAACTGTAAAGGTTCTTAGAAGGAAACACAGGAGAAAATATTAATATTATAACCTTGGGATAGGCCAAGAATTCTTAAAAGGATATAATACACTGACTGTAAAAGGAAAATTGATCAATTAAACCTTATTAAAACTAAAACAACTTTGAAAAATAATTTGAGAAAAGGAAAACATAAGCCACAGAATGGGAGAAAACATTCATACTATATATGACAAAGGACTTTTATCTAGAATACATTCAGAACTCCAATGACCTCAATACCAATAAACAATTCCATTTTTAAACAAGCAAAAGATTTGAAACAGAAACGTCACAAAAGATATATGAAGGGCTAGCAATACACAGAAAGATGTGTGACATCACTAATCATCAGGGAAATGCAAATTAAAACCAAAACAGGAGGTGTGATGGTTAATTTCATGTGTCAACTTAACTTGGCCACAGGACCCAGACATGCGTGGCCAAGTATTATTCTCAACGTGTCTGTGTGGGTGTTTCTGGATGAGATTACCATTTGAACTGGTACACTGAGTAAAGCAGACTGCCCTCTCCAATGTGGTAGGCCTCATCTTCAGGTAGGAGGAGTGCGACGGACTCCTCCTGCCTGACTGCTTGAGCTGGAACATTGGTCTTTTCTGGCCTTTGGACTCAGATTGAAACACTGACTCTTTCAGGCCTCAAGCCTGCCAGCTCTCAGAACTTCCACTGCCAGCCCTCCTGGTTCTTAGGCCTCTGGACTCAGAATGGAACTACACTTCAGCTCTCCTGGGTCTCTACCTCACCAGCTGCAGATCTTGTGATTTCTCCATGATCACATGAGCCAATTCCTTACCATAAATCTCTCTTTATACACACAAAGACACAAACACTCACAGATCGTATTGGTTCTGCTTCTCTGGAGAACCTTGGCACAAGAATAGTTCAAATTAAACAGGCCATCACCACGTGCTGTTGAAGCTGAGGAACATCCTGTGTGAGGAATACCCAGACTGTTGCTGGCAATGGTTATATGATCCTTCTGGAAAGAGTCTGGCAGTTTCTTAAAAAGATAAAGAGATACCTGCCAGATAACTCAGCAATTCCACTCCCACGAGAAATGAATATCTAATACCCACAAAGAGATTTGTACACAAACGCTCATAGCAGTTCCAAATGTTCAACAGGGATGGGTAGGCAGACTGCGGTGCACCCACATGAAGGACTCAGACTAGCAATCAAAAGTAGGATTCCTACCGCAGACACAGAAGCAGAGTGAAAGCTGAGCACAGCAGTCAACACAGGCTCCATTCACACGGCATTCCAACAAAGGCAGGACCCACCTAGAGCAGTGGCCTCCACCGGGGGCAACTTATTCCCCAGGTAATATTGGGCACAACATGTGGAGACATTATTGATTTGTCACAACTGAAATGTGGCTTTGAACTGGCCAAACCACAAGAGGAAATTAAATGGAACAAAGAAAACTTTATCAATCCACCAAAAGAAATGAAAAAGATAAAAGCATACGAAATAGAAAACAAAATAAGATGGTGAAGAATAAGTCCACTGTATTAATAATCATTATAAATGTGGATGGCCAAGGAAACACGGTAAAATCAGAATAAGTTTTTCCTTTTCAAAACATCACTCAGGAACAGTCAAAAAACAAAAGGATAAAGCCGCAAGTCAGTACCCATCCAACAGAGTTACAATGACAGTCACATGTGTATAATTTCAAGTTTTCTAGTGGTCACATTAGAAAGTAAAAAGAAACACTTAAAATTTCTTTTAATATATTTAACCCAACATATCCCAAATATTTTCATTTGAACTCACAATCAATATAAACAATTATTAGACATTTTACATATTTTCCTTTGTACTAAATCTTTAAAAGCACATAATTTGGACCAGGAACATTTCAGGTACCCAACAGCCACACAGGGCTCACAACTGCTGTGCAGACGGTGCTGCTGCAGGAGTGTGACTGGTGAGGTTTGAGGGAATGGGATATACGCTGCCACTTGCGGCGGAGGCGGTGTTGACAGGAGCTCCCAAAACTCTGCCTCCCCTCTTGACCCTGCTACTCTACGTCTATGGACCTATCCTAAAAACTAGCAGTATCTGTGTGCAGGGCTACACAGCATAGATACCCACCTGAACCTGGCAAGCACTGTGCATGTATATTCTTTAATCGTCTACTAAGCCAAATCATACAAAAAATGCTAATATGCCATCATTTTAAATTTTATTAATTTTTATTGATATAATTCACATGCCATAAAATTCACCCTTTTAACATGTACAATTTAGTGGTTTTTAGTATAATCACAAAGCTGTGCAACAGTCACCACTATTTACTTCTAGAATATTTTCATCCACAAAGCCCATGCCCACTGCAGTTCCCCTAGTCTCAGGCAATCAACGACCAACTGACTTTGTCTCCGTGGATCTATTCTCTACATATCATATAAATATTACTATATCACACGTTACGTGGATTTTTGTACCTGGCTTTTCTCACTTAGCATAATGTTTTCAAGGTTCATCCATGTATCAATGCTCCATTCCTTTTAGTGGCTGAAGAGCATTACGCTGTATTAATATACCTATTTGTTCATGCATTCGTAAGTTGGTGGACATTTTAGTTGCTTCTACTTTTTGGCTATTATGAATAGCGAGGCTATGAACATTCTTACACAAGTTTCTGTGTGGATGTACATTTTCATTTCTCTTGGAGATATACCTAGGAATGGAATTGCTAGGTCATACAGTAACTCTATGTTTAACTTTTTGAAGAACTGCCAGATTGTTTTCCAAGATGGCTGCATCAGTTTATATTCCCACAAGCACTGTATGTGGATTTTGGTGTCTCTACATCTATGCCCAACGTCTGCTATTGTCCATTTTTCTGATTTTAGCCATTCTAGTGGGTATGAAGTAGCATCTCATTGTGGTTATGGTTTATATTTCCCTGATAACTAATGATGTCAAGCATCTTGTCATGTGTTCGCCATTTGTATATCTTCTTTGCAGAAGTCTATTCAAATTGTTTGCTCATTTTTAAATTTTTTTGTCTTTTTATTATTTAAAACTCTTGTTCTTTGTATATTCTGACTACTAGACCCATATCAGACGTAAGATTTACAAATATTTTCTCCATGTTCTGTGAGTAGCTGTTTTAGTCAGTTTGGGCTGCTATAACAAATACCATAGACTGGGTGGCTCAAACAGCATTTATTTCTCACAGCTCTGGAGGCTGGAAGTCTGACATCAGGGTGCTAGCATGGTCAGGTTCTGGTGAGGGCCCCTTTCCTGGTCATATCCTTGGTATATACATGGAGACAGAGCTCTGGTCTCTTCATCTTATGAAGGTACAAATCCCATCATGGGGTCTCTAACCTCACAACTACCTCTAAACCCAATTACCTCCCATGGCCCCATCTCCAAATACTATCACATTGGGGATTAGGGTTTCAACATACAGGTTTGTGGAGAACATCAACAAGCAGCCCACAACTATAATCTTTTCACTTTCTTGACAGTATGCTTTGAAACATAACCTTCTCATTTTAATGAAGCCCAATTTATCTATTGTATTTTGGTTTATTGTGCTTTAGGTATTGTAAGAAACCACTGCTTAATCCAAGGTCAGGGAAATTTATACCTCTGATTTTCTTTTAAGAGCTTTATAATTTTAGGTCTTACATTTAGGTCTTTGATCCATTTTAAGTTAATTTTTATATATGGTGTGAAGTAGGGGATCCAACTTAATTATTTTGTATGTGGAAAACTAGTTGTTTCAGCATCATTTGTTGGAACACTATTGTTTCCATATTCTCTTGGCACCCTTGCTAAAACTTAATTACTACAAATGTGTGGATTTATGTCTGGATTCTCAACTCTATTCCACAGATCTATATTCCTGTCCTTTTGCCAGCACCACAGTCTTGATTACCATAGCTTTATAATAAGTTTTGAAATCAAGAAATACAAGTCCTACAACTTTGTTCTTTTTCAAGATTGTTTTGGCTACTCTGGGTTCCTTGCATTTCCACATGGATTTTAGAAACAAGCTTGTCAATTTCTGCAAAAAACCCAGCTGGTATTCTGACGGGAGTTACGTTGAATCTGTAGATCAATTCAGGGAGTACTGCTATCTTAACAATAGTAAGTCTTATTCCTAAGTATTTTACTATTTTGGGTGCTATTGCAAATTAAATTTTAATTTCCTTTTTGATTGTTCATTTCTAGGGTATAGAAATACAACTTATTTTTATATATTGATCTTATATTCTGCAACCTTGTTGAACTAGTTTATTAGTTCTAATTGTGCGTATTCCTTAGGATTCTATATACAAGATTATCTACAAATAGAGTTTTACATCTTCCTTTCCAATCTGAAATGCCTTTTATTTCTTTTTCTTGCCTAACTGCCTTAGTTAGAACCACCAGGACAATGCTGAATGTAAGTGAGAATTGACATCCTTGTCTTGCTGCTGTTACTAGGAGGAAAGATTTCAGTCTTTCACCATGCTATATATGGTTGTTCAGAGATGCCCTTTTTAGTCCTAGTTTGTTGAGTTTTTTTTTTATCATAAAAAGGTATTGGATTTTGTAAAGTTGTTTTTTTTCTGTATCTATTGAGATGATCGTGTAGTTTTTGTCCTTTATTTTATTAATATGGTATACTACATAAATTTTCACATGTTGAACCACTCTTGCATTTCTGTGGAAAAATCCCACTTAGTGATGATACCATAATCCTTTCTATATGTTGCCAAACTCAGTATGTTAATATTTTGTTGAGGATTTTAGCATACTCATTCATTCACATGGAATATTGGTCTGTGGTTTTCTTGTGATGTCTTTATCTTATTTCAGGGTAATACCTCAGAGAACAAGTTGGGAAATGTTCCCTCTTTTGTTTTTGGGAAAAGTTTATAAAGAGTTAGTGTTAATTTTTCTTTAAACGTTTAACAGAATTCACCAGTGGAAAAAACATCTGGTACTGGGCTTTTGTGAGAAGTTTTTTTGAATCTCTTTACATGTTACAGGCCTATTCAGTTATCATTTTCAACTTACAAAAATAACAATTTTATATGGTTCAACTTAATACATCTGTCCTTCTACACATCTTCTGTTTGTGTCTCTTGTCCAGCATTCCACAGAGAGGTCATGAATCTTTCTTATCAATTTGAATCAGCTCTCCATGGTTCGTATTTGGTGAATTTTTTTTAAGTTTGTTACTTGCTTTTAAATTCTGGTCATATTTATTTATCTGGCTACACCAAAGATTTAAATTTTTACTTATCAAATCTACTCAATTTTTCCTTGGTAATTTGTTGCATTACAGCTTTTCTCTGCATCACAGGATTTCGCTACAAAGTCAGCTGATGCTAAATTGTATTTCCTCCAGTACATCTTTCCCTTTCAGTGACTCACAAAAGTAATCCTTCCTGTTTTCATAACTGAAACAATCTGGCAAACACTGTAAGCTGAGACTTTATAAAACATCTGTACTTTCATCCATCTCTACAGCAATCCTCCCACACTGTGTCACTTGCTTTAGTACGTGTTTCTTCAAATCCTCTCCAAAGTTTGCTGTCGATTTTCTGACAGTATATGCTGACAAAAACATGCATTTTAGTTTGTCATCATGTTTTCAGCCATTTTTACCAGCACAGGAAGGAAACATTTCCCCAATGACATGAGGCTTTTTGTCTTTCACAAGTAACCTCAGAAGAGATTTCTAAATATTTATCACAAAGCTAATCACATTTTCTGAAGTGCTGTATTGAGCCTTGAATGGCAGCACATGTCCCTCCACATCCTGGAGAGGTCAGTCTCATGGTTTGGTGCATGGCATGGGATGGTCTTGCAAATCACAGTGGCTTCATGCTATCCTGAGCTAACCTCCCCAAGCACAACATACTTGGTGAGGAAAACTCACCAAGGACAAGAATCATTCAAATCCGCTATTTTAAATGGGCGTCTTGAAAAACGGCACATTTCTGGTCAACTTCTAGGAGGATATGACAAGACTGATTTTTTAGCTGACAAAGCCTGTGGAAAGAGAGCTGTCAGCATCACCACGCTCTCCGCTGTGTGCTTGCACTAGTAGGGTCATCCTCAGGCTGCTGGTTCCCTGCAGAGAACTTTTCATGCCACTGGTCCATTTTAGAAAGGGTAGTATAAGTAAAACGATGTAAGTCAACATCCTTACACTCAGTTAGCCAGCATGCACAAAACGCAGCGTGGCACCAGCCACAAAGCCAGCACAATGGGCAGTGCCAGGGTCATGCCTCCACGCAGTCGAGGGTGCGTGCTCCTCCTTTGGGACAGCTCACTGACCAGATACAACACACAAACCTCGAGCAGGCACCAATGTGTCAGTTCATCTACATAAGAGCAGCAAAGCCTACTTTTAGATAAAATATTTAAATGGAAGCCAGCAATTTTGCAACAAGGTCATTACTTCAGCAGTTTCACACCTGGCTTTGTAGTCTAGAGGGCTCAGCTCTTCTTGGTGCTCCCCTTTTTACAATTAAGAAATATTTTATCAAGCACAAAAAAGTAACATGATGTCATTACAGTTTTCATACAGAAACACAACAGTCTCTGCTAATGCCAGTCTTCCTTTAGGCCTTCACTAAAACATCAGTACTACAGTGTTCATTATCCTGCCTGCTAAGGTTAATTTTATTTCTGTTGTTAGGTTATTGTGAATGGATATTTCCCATATGTTCTAACTGGTTATAGACATAAACAGTAACAGTGCCCAGTTACTATGTTGACCTTTCTTAATACTTACTTCTATATCAATTCTTACTGCTTGGGACAAACTGCCAAAATAATATTTAATAGTTCATCTGTTAATTGAAGAAGTGTTTCTTCTCTGTCCTCCAAGAGACCTTCTAATCCCAGAGGTTAGAAACAGACAAAGAAGCCAAATACACTATGTCTGAGGGCTGCAATGACTAAGGAGGGGGAGAGGAGAAAAGGAGAAGGTGGGGAGCTATGCCTGGACATCTGTGGGAAGAGCATTCTGGACAAAGTCAATAAGAGCAGAGATTCTGGGCCTCAGCACACTGGCACGGCCAAGTAACAGCAGAAAGGCTGCCATGGCTAAGTACCCAACAGGAGTGGAGGAGAAGGCAGGGGCCAAGTCACAAAGGGCCTGGGGTGGCTACTCTAAAAACCTTGACCTTTACCCCAAGTAAGATGGCAAGCTACCAGGACAGAAGAATGGCATGATCTGGCAATCTGGTGGCTGGGGTAAGAAAAGACTGTAGTGGGCATGGACAGAGCAGGGGACCAGCTAAGAGGCTACTTCAATACCCCAGAGAGATGACAGTGTTTTCAGCCACAGAGACAGCAGGAGACAGCAGCAGGTGGATTCTGTACACACTCTGAAGTTAGAGCGAAGAGGACATGCACATGGGTTGGATGTGAGTGTGAGAACAGAGGGGTTGAGGCTAACTCCAAAGTCTGGCCTGAGCCAGTTGAGATGGAGGAGCTGCCCTTCTAGAGAAAAGGAAGACATGGGAAGTTGGTTTGGCAGGAGGCAGTTCCGATGAAAAGTACAGATTTAAGTATGTCCAGGTTACCTTCCAGAGACCCAAGTGAGTATGTCTTCTAGGCTACTGGACACAGGGTTCTGGGGTTGGAGAGAGATCAACTTGGGAGTCATAAATATATCCAGAGGGTGCTTAAAGTCCATGAGACCATATGAGATCCCCAAGACAGGGAGTATCAGCAGAGAGGGCCGGGGCCTGAGCCTGAGTCTAGGGCACTCCAACACTCAGAGGTCAAAACCATGAGGAGAGGCCAGCAAGGGAGAACAACAGGTAACTGCAGCTTGCCAAACAGGCAAGTATGGTGGCCTGGGAGCCAAACAGGAATGTGTTTCAAGGAGGGAGTGATGAGTGGTTGTAGCACTTTGAGAGGTCAAGATGAACACACAGAAGCCATCACAGGTTTCAACAGTGCTACTGGGTCATGTGATAACCTGGCTACAGCACTGCAATGGGGCAGTGACTGGTACAAAACCAGATGAGAAGCAATTCAAGAGACCCTGAGGGCCAGCTCAGAGAGAGGGTGACCTGTGGGTTAACTAGAAGATAGCAGTAGGTGTGCATCTTTAAATCATGGTGGGAGGCGGAGAGCAGTGCATGAACAGAGAGGCTGGCCTTGGGCACGATGCAGATGATGTATCCCTAGTCACAGGAGGGAGACAGTGAGTGTGGGCAAGGGCAGGCAGTGCGCAGAGCATGAGGATGGTGGCAGCTGTTGGAGGTTTGAGGAAAAGGTGGGTACATGAAACAGTCCTTGGGGTACAGTGGGGGTGAAAGACCTCAAGAAATATAGCTGTGCTGCTAGGCAGTATGAAGTGCCCACTCCAGGTAAGCAACTGGGGGTTCCTCAGCAGTGGGCATAGCTTTTGCAGCCGGTGCAGGTGCTGGACGAAGCAGGGTTACTGTGCTGGAACTCTATCAGTAAGAGCGACGGAAGGAGAGACGAGTAGGGGACTGAGGCTACACCACAATGGCATGTGGGCCTAAAGGCTGACCACACCTCAATGACTGCACATGCCACGAAAAGCCCTCTGGAATGCAGCAAGTATACAAAAGTGAGATACAAAGTTTTAAGGAATTTTCTAACCAGAGAGAGGAGAAATTCATTTAGCTATTTATTGTGACTCCTATGCATCCAGGCATTTTTGGATGTGCTGGGACAACAATAACCAAAACAAAGCCCCTGCCCTTGCAGAGCACACATTCTAAAGGAGAGTCTGACAGAAGAAATACAAACAGACGTCAGCTATTCTGTTATACCGCGATTAATCCTATAAAGAGAACAAAATAGGGTAAGGGACACAAAGCAAAGGAACCACAAAATCCCAATTTTATTTAGGGCAGCAATGAGCCTACAAACAGGTTACATACCTTTTTTCAGATTCCTTTAAAGCTAGAAATAGCCAACCCCATGCTCTAGTCAATGAACTTAAGTGTAAATGCTCAAGAGGACTTCTGGAAGGGCCCATGCAGGGAGCTGGTTCAAATGGTGGGTGCCATTTCCTCCTTACCCTTCTCTGCTGGTGTGAAGGCTGGAGCCCCAGCAGCCATTGTGGGCTAAGGGGGAGCTTGAGGATGAGCATGAGAAACAGAGGAATCAAGAACACCCCCAGGGTTTTGACCCCACTGAACAAGTGGCAAGAGGATGTTGTTTTCAACTGAGACGAGAAGGCTAGGCTGAGCTCCAAGGCCAAGATCTGGTGCTCAGCTTTGTACACAGCATCTTTGATCCGTCTCCCCAACATGCAAAGAGAGAATTCCAGTAGCTGATTAGTGACGAGAGGTGGGGAGGCCTGGATGGAGGTAGAAGAGCGGGGACACATGCCCTCTCAAGGGTTAGCTGTGACATAACAGAGAAGACTTTAGACTGGAGAAAACTGCAAAGGCATCTGAAGAGGACCTGCAATGAGGGGTGAGAGAGCCCAGAGCATGGCATCAGGGAGCCCTGCGAAGGAAGTGTCTCAAGGGGCAGTGATTAACAGGGGACTGAACACGTTAGCAGCATCAGGTCATCATGTCCTCAACAGGAACATCTGGGTGGAGTGTTAGGGGCAAAAACCTGATTTAGAGAAAACAGGGAGAGAGACATGGGAGAACCGTCACAGAGAAAGGGAGCAGGAACTGCAGGAAAACATGGGCAAGGAAGCAGTTTAGCTCAAGATGATAAGAGTCAGAGCCATGTACACGCTGATGGAAGGACCCCGTCGATACGGAGAAAGTGATGATACAGGAGAGAGAAGAGCCAACCGGTAGAGAGCAGGCAAGAAGGAAAGGACACCAAGCACCACGGGAATGCTAACAGGGTGCTGACCCACAGTGCACGCGGGAGCAGGCACAGGTCGGCAACAGCTGTGTAGTGGGCCATGATGAGTGTGGAGTGGGAGAGAAGGTTTGAAAGAGGGGCAGGTGTGCAAGAGTCATTGGGAGCAGAGGAGGGAAACTGGACCAGAAACAGGCAGGTGCTGGGCAGCACCATGGGTTCACGGTTGGGAACTCAAAGCCAGGCCATCAGCAAATCTGGGTGTTCCTGTCCATTCAGCTACATTTGGCTAAATAATCACTAAGTACTTACTAAAACAGTAATTCTTTTTTTTCAGGTTTTCAAAATAATGGTCCCTAGGCATGATGATTCTGAAACAACATACACCTAAAAATAATCAAATCACCCCTGGCAGAAACTGCTTTGCAATACTTAGGTAAGCGCCCATATATCCCCACTCCACCTAAAGTCCCCAAGAGAATGGCACTCTGCCACGCTGCACCTCTGCAGATGGGGAAGTCCTCACGCTGTACACTGGCCAGCCTCCTCTTCCTTCTGCTGCCAGTGTGTCTCCTCGGGCTTGCCATTCTGCTGACTGCTGCACACATAGCCCATGTCCCCAGCCTAGGTACTCGCTGGTCCCCCTTGTTAGATTCTCTCTGCACGGCTTTGGGAACACCCCCAGCTGTGTGTATTACCAGTGGGACTGTGTGCCTACTGGGGTTGGGGTCTGCCCAGACTTTAATACAGCCCAGGCAGCTTCACCACCCCAAAACCAACTCCCCTGACGACCAGCTCAAGTCATCACACTCACCCAGGGAGGCCCACCCCCACCACCTCCTGCTATCCAACACGCACCTTGATTTCATCAATGTCCTAAAGAATCTGCAATGTTTACTTGCTTAATGCCTCCCTCCCACCAGAGAGTAAGCTGCATGAGGACAGGGACCTTACTTGTCTTTTCACAACATCCCAGGGCCCTTGACAGCACCTGGCCCACGGAAGCTCTCGAACTGCTGCAAGAAGGTGTGTGAGAGGGTATAAGTGTGTAGGCTTTGGCATCAGGCAGCCCCAAGCTGGCACCACAGCTCTGCAGGACCCTAGATGTGTCATGGCTCAAGTCCCTGAGCCTCACTTCAGTACTGCCTCTAGCCTAGCCTGTCCATGACAGACAATCAGGTATTACTGGAAAGTCCTTTCTTTTCCTGACTCAAAATAATACTTTAAAAAACAACAACTACAACGACAACCCAAAAAACTACTCCATAGCTAGCAGGAAATCCAAGTCTACATTCTTGTAGCAGTCTACATCTATCCCACTAGGAAGGCCCAGGCACAAGAGGCAAGACATTTGCAGGTGCAGAACATCCAGAAGCACGTCAACTGACACTCCAGTTCAAGGCCAACACCAACGGGACACCACAGCCCAGGCTCAGATACCCAACAATGGTGCAAAAGATGAGAAAGAGCAGGAACAAAGAGGGCACAAACGGTAGGCATGGCTCTTCCAAGGAGAAGGAATTCCATCTGTGCTCTAGAGATTGATAGGATTCCAGAAAGCAATGTGAGGCTACTTCAGATAAGAGCAGACATGCTTTGAAGGTCTAACAAGGTTTTGAGCCTGGTTAAGAGGAAGGGGATTATAGTTTATTAAGTGCCTGTGGGCAAGATAGAGGACCAGTGTCTTTAGTGAACACAACCACCTTCTGGTGAGGAATTGGCTCTACTATGCAAATCCAAAAAAATCTAAGGTGTAAAAAAGAAGACGCAGTCTACGGCTACTATCTAGGACACGTCATAACCAGGATCAAACCCAACATGTTTATCTGTTAAGTCAAATGCTTCACGGTTACCAGTGTTTCTCACACTTGAGAACACATGATCCTCCTAAACTCAGCTAAGACCAACTTAAGAAACTGCAAAGGAAAAGTTATAATTTTAGGCATATACTTGGCACTCAAACTTCCTATGACAAGTACTAACCCAGGCTTTGAAATTGAAGAACAGTACTTGGTCAACCAGACTGCTGTCATATTGAAAGCAGAAAATCTAAATATTCCTACAGAGAATTCCAAGGCACATGATAACCCAGCTCAGGAACAACACACCCATGTTTTTCAGCCTGTCAACCTGTGAACAAAGAACAGCATCACCGACTGGGCTGAGAGAACAGAGCAGAGCTGGATACCCCTTGGCTGGGGCTCCAGGAGAGGATGGTGGGCCCAGGTGAGATTCAAAGAGAGGATTCAAGATCCAGAGCCAGCTCTCCCAGTAACGAATGCCAGGCTCCTCCCCCTGGGCCATGCAGACTATACCTGAATGTCTCCAAGATACTATTTTACTTCAGCTATCTGAAGGAAAAAAAGTACAATACACCAAAATACTAATGAAATTATCTGTGCAGCAGAATTTGGAGAGAAAAATAAATTAGTTTTATAATTAGAAAAAAAATTTAAAATAATTAAAACAGGCTTCCAGTTAAAGAACTTGGACTACGCATCCAAGTTTCTCCCCTTCCTGAGGGGCACAATCTACAGCCTGGCACCAGGCAGCATTCCATTGCAAAAAAGACTCACAGGCACAGGCAGAACAGAGGGCAAGTCCTCGTGAACCATACCTCTGTGCTCTTAAGAACACAGAAACAAGTTCCCTAAAGCAATATCCAATTCAGAGGTTCTCATGGGAATGATTTTGTCCTCAGAGGAAATGTCTAGGTACATTTTGGGGGCATGCCCTTGGCATTTGGTGGACAGAGGCCAGGGATGCTGGTAAACACAGCCCCCATGACAAATAATCATCCAGCCCAAATGTTCACAGGCTGGCCCACCCACTGTCGTAGACATGGAAGCTCAGTGAGGAGAGATGTACATAGGGTTAGCACTTCATGGCTGTTCCATTCTCTTCCCCCTTCACCAGGAAAACAAAAAGAGTATCTGCCAGGTACCCAGGAGCCCTACCACCAGCCACGAGGCTGTGAGGAAGCAGGTATCTCAAGGGCTACGGACCCTCTGAAGAGTGAGGAATCCCCCACCTGTCTGTGGAGGATTTACTTGGCAGGACAGTTTAATTCTTACCAGATGAAGATCTAGCCCAGAACATGTCAGTTCCTACTACCATACAGGAGAACATGCTCTTAAACTAGAGAAGCACAACATCTACCCTACACCTTCGAAAACCCCCACTCCTTCAGCCCTCACTCCCTTCCCTAACATCCACACTGCTGCGCCTGCATTTGGACCCCTCCTTAAGACTGAATAGTACAGCTCTCGAGCTATCAGCTCTACCAACGTTTGGTTTAATTCTGTATTAACAAATGCTTCTAATCAAGGAATCCTAGTCTGCCTATAAAACTTTCCTACTATCCACTAGGAATTACTCCTGAAAACGTCTAGCAAGAAAGTATTAACTTAGCAGTAATACAAGCATCAACAGAATAAAGGAATCATGACACTGTATTTCTCTACTTGTATGGGTAGCTGTATGACTCTTTTAATCAGAGGCTATGTAGTAACTCCAGAAGGCAAATTACATTCACAATTATGAAACAACAGAGGGCTTGAAAAAGAATCTTTTCCTGAGTCCTTCCATGCCCTTTCCTAGTTCATTCAATGAGCAATGAACCGATTTCTGGAAACCTTTCCTGTCTGGTGTTTCCCATATTCACCAGCCAATACCAAAAATGACAAACCACCATAGTTCTGAGATCTTCAAGTCTTCTTGTGTGTCAGCTGAAATGACAAGCCCGGTGGTGCACTGAAACTAAAGGTCAGTGGTTAAAGGTTTCCCCACTAATGGCAGCATGGTATCATCACAGAGAGCTCTCTGAGCCCCAGGGTCCTCATCTCTGAAGTAACAATAACCACCAATGTCATGAAACTGATACAAAAAATTAACCACCTACAATATAAAGGGGTCTGGCAAAGAGGCCTTTGGTAATGTCAGCAACACTCCCCCTCCTTTCTTTGATCCAGTGCTGGGTATGCAAGTGCCAGGAAACATCACTGTTAAACCATTAGTTAATAACGAAGAGCCTTGCTTCTGCTTTCCTATGAAGACCAACTATACCAGGGCACAGTCTGACTTCAAGAGTGATAACTATGACAGGTACCTGTTAATAAGTGCCACCACTGCTCTATGCCATGTATGGTCACTCATTTCACCCTCAGGTGACACAGGTGCTATTATTTGCATACATTTGACAAGACTAAACAATCACCCCAGTGCTGCCTGGGGTCTACCAGGACGTGGTGAACACAGCAGGGCAGTATTCAAATCCCAGCAGGCTGGCTCTGACCTGTGCTCTTCAGTCCGTTGTTAAACAGCCATGGGGTTGTGGGGACTTACAGAATCCTGGCCACACTGCAAACACTACCACCTGTCACCGCTGAGATGAATGGGAAGACTAGGGTGTTCTGGAAGGAGAGAAAAGCTACCCAGCCTTCCAGGAAAGGAATGCAGGCTCACTAAAGCTTAGCCACAACTCTCCTAGGAATGTTACGACCTTGATCACTGAAGCGAACGTCTTCCCAGGTGCTTCATTTTGGTCAATCACCGTCAAACCTTATACTATTAAGAGCAAATACCAGCTCCTTTTACTAAAAACACAAATTTCATTCTAATGGAATGCGACTTGGCTGAGTGACCACCCAAGGTCACGAAACTGGCAACCGAGTGGCAAGAGCCGTTTTTCAGGTTTGGTGACGCCCAGCTAAAAGGACTCCCCATTAGGTCGTTGGGTCTCTCCTTACAGATTCCCTAATTAGTGACCGGAAGCCAACACATTCATACCTTCGAGCATTAAGCTTCCGGGAGGACCCGCGACCCTGCAGCCCGTAAACTCCGGGGTCTACCCCAGCCCCCAAACACACCAGCCTGCCTACCGCCAGCATTGTCGTTGGCTCGGTTCACGCTCTTTTATAAAACGGAAGGACCCACAATCGAGCTCCGAGAGCGAACGAGGCGCCGGGCAGAGCCACAGACCGACCGCACTGGCCGCAGCTGCCCGGCGCATGGCCCGCCGCCCCCGAGAGCCCGCCCGGTCTGGCCGCGCCCAGCCCCCGTTGCCCCCTGCCCACTGCCCGCTCCAGGCCGCCCCCCCCACGCCCGCGGACACCGACAAGAGGCGCAGCCGCTTCTCCCCGGCCTGCGCTCCGCAGACGCGCACCTTGAGGGTCGGGTACTCCTGCACCTTCAGGGTCATGGAGAGCTGAGCGGCGGACTCCTGCACCGCCATCTTGGCTTGGCCAAAACATGAGCGGGCGGAGGGGACGCGCAGGCGCGCTGCACGCCGGGTAATGACGACGGCGCGCCCGGGCCGGGGCGGCGGGGAGGGGGCGGGCCGACGCACCAGCACCAATCGCGTCAGCCCAGTCGGCCCGGTGGCGGAAGAAGACGCGGACCAATCACTATCGGCCTTCCTCTTGTTCGGCCAATCGCAACAGCCCTGGCTGGCGCTTCCCTCTTGAATTCCCGGCCGCGTCCAGGCCGCAGGCGCTGGGGCTGGGGCTGGCTGCGGGGTCTGCTAGTTATGGCCCGCTGCAGGGCGTCGTCCTCGTCAGGGGGGCTGCGGCTTGAGCGGACGGAGCCGGGCCCAAACGGGCGGGGGAATTTGGTGGTCCCGGCGCTGGGGGTCCACAAGGGGTGTGGCTGGGGGGGCACTCGGGCTCTCCCATGGCGGCAGTCACCCATGGGGATGGTGTCTCGTGGCGTGAGTCCCCGTGGCGGCTGGACCCCGGGGGGGAATGGTCCCCCATGACTGCCATTCCCTGTGGTGGGGGCGCTGACGACACGTCTCCTGGCCACCTCTGCATGCAGCAGACTACTTTTCTTCGGCCTGTTTTCATTATTGACAACGAGCAGCTGTAAATACAGATGAAGCTTCGCTGGCTGGCCCGCCGCTCACGTTCTGCTGTGCGGCCGGTTCCTAAGTTTTATAGAAGAAAATTCTTCCACGGACCGACGTGGAGGGGTAGGAGCTCAGGCGATGATGCACGGCCTGGTTCCTAACAGGCCACGACCGGTACCGGGCCGCAGCCCGGGGGTTAGGGACGGCAGCGGTAGGGTTCTTGCGGTGATAACGGCCCTGGCTGCCAGAGCAGTATTTTAGTATGATATCAACCGCTTTACATTCTCATCCTTTCACATATCACTAGTCTCCTGTCCCTCCTTTTTAAAAATAAAAATGAAATTAAGTTTTATTAATTAGGAAATGACTTCCAAATCAAGCCATTCCTTGTGTTTCACATAACTCATTTCTAAACAATTTTTAAAATTATAGTTTTTTTCTGAAGGAAAAAAAATCTAAGGTGACGTAACAATGAATGGAGAATGTCTACTTGGAAGATATACAGGAGTTTTAATTACTACACCTCAGAAGTGGAATGCCAGAAACCTACCTTCATTTTTAGAGTATTTTTCTGTTTTGCCAGGTGCAGTGGCACGCACCTGTACTCCCAGCTACTTGGGAGGCTGAGGTGAGAGGATGGGAATTCAAGACCAGCCTGGGCAACATACCGAGACTCCATCTCTAAAAAAATTAAAATAAGATAATAGAATATTTATTCCCAAGCAAGCAATGGGCTCACTGCCTGACTCACATAGAAGCCAATACCATGGTGCCAGCTTTTGAGAAAAGAATGTCTTTATTACAAGTCAACTGGCAAGGAGACAAAGGAGGTAGTGGTGAAATCTGTCTCCCCGAACTGGGGGCTGGGGTAGGTTTTATAGGTATGAGGCATGATCTGAGCGGACCTTGCAATAGAGTTATACCAGGAGATGTGATCCGACTGGATCATGTCGTGGGGTGTCCACTTCTTAATTTGGTCCCCATTTCTTGGTGGGAGCCCTTAGGTTCCACCTTTGGTTGAATGCTTGGTTCATCTGGGCATGCTCGGTTAGATGACTTGCAACGGGGGTCCATGGCAACTGAAAAACAACTCACGATTTTGTTACACAAAGTTGAACAAGACTGGGCTGGTTTTGTGGTTACGTATTTTTCTGCGTTATCAAGGAGTTCAGGGTTGAGGAGAGCATTATTCTTCAAGTATGTGGCTACAGACTCCAGCCAGCCAGGTACTTTTAGACATTTTGAGGTATATTTTACAGTAAAGTGCACAAATTTTAACAATGCAGCTCAATTAATTTTCACCTATGTATGACCACCATCCTGGTCAAGATTTAGGACATTTCCTGTGGCACAAAAGACTCCCTTGTCCCCTCCCAGTCTATATCCCCCAAGGGTAACCATCATTCTGACCTCCCTTGCCATAAATTAGTTTTCTTAAACTTTATGTAAATGCAGCTGTGCACTATGTGCTCTTGGTCACTTTCTTTCACCGTTATGTCTGGTACTCTGCCATGTGTGGTCACAGTAATATACAGTAGTGTTCTCTTTAAAGACTGCTCTTGTTTCACCAAGGATTCAAGATTAACCCAAAGAAAAGGATGCAGGTTTCATTTTCATGGCAAAAACGATCACAACCTAGTACCATTTATAGCCAGGAATATTTAGGTATGATAAGATAGAGGTTTGCTTGTTGAAGAAGTGGTATAAACCTCCTACAATCTGTTCGGTTCATTTATTCTAGGGTGTTTTTTTGTTCGTTTGTTTTTGTATTTGAAGATAAAACTGCATTTGAATTATTTGTTCCTTTCTAAACAATCTCTATTAGTGTAAAGAAGATACCTACTTAGTCATGTCCCGCCCCAGATCCTGCAGGATGGCTGGCCAGTTTGCACAGAGGAACACCACGCTGGGAATTTGGGCGTGTTTACTAGACCAGGCTTTGTGGCTTAGAACCTCGGGGCCCTGGCTGGTGGACCCTGTGGGGTATGGTCACCCCTGAACTCTGAGGGACCTATGATTCTGGGGCCATGAGACTCCATTCTTTGAGGGAACCAAGTTGATGCCTCTTTTAAACAATTTTAAGTTACTGGGTTTTTTCTTTTACCCCAGGGAGCATTCCCTAGATATTGTAACTGGCCCCGTTGATCAAATTTCAATGACCCCTGTACAGCTGGTGGCGGGCACCCCCCTCCCCTCCCTAAAGAAAAGAGAGGCCCACAAGACCCACAAAGGTAACTGTTAGGCCCAGCTAAGTTGAAGGATAACCGTACCTGGATGCTCACTCGATAAGAAAGTTTCGGTTCCTGGATTCCTCAAATACTGCCAGCCCCTCCTAGCTCTCAATAATCGCCAAAGGTCACAGTGGAAAATCCCCAACTCTTCCCGCCAAAAGTCCCCCACCCACCTCAAATAGCATAAAAGCCCTCACCCCTTTCAAACAGGTGCGACTTCTCTGGACTCTCTCTCGGGACCCACGAACCTCACTTGGGAGCGCTCAGTAAAACCACGTTGCTTCCCAAATTCTTTTGTCTCTCACCTTCTTTCCGCCACCGCCAACTTTACAACCCCTATATAATCCTCTGCCTTAACTAACTACTTGAACTTTTAAGTTGTTTTGTAGAGGGTTAAGAACAGTAGTAAAGCCATCTTGAAAACAGCAGCTATTTTTTGGGAACGGAGGGAAAGAATTTACAAGTCAGTTAACTTGTGATGGATTATCGAAAGCATGACTAAGCTTGCTCAACATGGTTCACTCCCTGTTAAAGAATGTAATCAATACAACCCTGGGCAACTGATTAGCGTCCATTTGTAGAATCAAGAAGAATGCTGTTTGCCCACTAATGGTATAGATGATTATCTCCTCGTTTGTTAGCATCGTTAGGGAAAAAGAATTAAAATAGATGATTTAAAGGTTACTTGGTGGAGGAATTGACATTACAACACAACTGTATGTAGTTAAACTTTACAATGACTATTTGGGGGTAAGGGATGTACTTTGCTCTGTGTAGGATGATTTGTTTAAGAATTATAAGCAAACTGTATTCTCTTAACTGATGCTATCTGCTTCTGTAATCTCGCTTGCACAACCTGTCTACTTGCTCCAGGTGATCTGAGGCTGAACCCAGACCACCAGGTTGGAAAAAGAATGCTAAATTGTTCCAAACCATGTACTTAGTTATACATTTCCTGGTAGAAAAAGGTATATAAACTCTGTACTACTCAGGCTTGGGGCCACACTCTGAACCCAGTTCTGACTGGGTCAGAGAGTGTGCTGCTGGCCAGCTATTAAAGACTCACCCTTAAATTCTGAATCTGGACTCAGTGGTCATTTCTCGCGTTCCGGACCATAACAATTTCCCAGAAATAGTGGATTTTCTGCAAGACAAAGGAGCTGAGATTCTGAAGGCCCCTGGGCAGACTTCCTCATACCAAGACTCACCATCCCCCAAACCTGCCCCCAACACAGATAGCCCAGTGTTATAGCCCACCACGACCTGCCCCAGGCCACGTAGCCCATCTTTTAAAAGCCCATGATCTCCCTTAGTTGGAGAGACAATTTGAGGCATCTTCTCCTGTTCTCTCGTTCTCCAGGCAAGATGTCTTTTGTATTAAAATTTCTTCCCTTGGCTGTCCTTGGTGTCTCAATAATTGGATCCTTGTGCAATGAGCAACTGGACCTAGACCAAACCCTCTTGCGGTTTTGACAACATAAGCAGAACGCTCTTATGCCTTTCATTCTAGCAGAGTGTATGGTATTCATGTAACAAGCCCATCATTGGAGGGGACAGTCTTCCCAGTATTGGACCCAGTACACACCCCATTTTTCCAAAATGAACAGTGCTTTGGTTGTGTTGCAGTTTGGATACAGCATTTTCTGGAAGCTTACTTCCCTTTCAGATGGTAGACAGAGGAGAGTACCCAACAGTGCTCAGCACTCTAGCACCCTGGTAGAAAAGATAGTGCCTGGCACCCTGGTATCTCAGTAGCAGATGCCAGAGCTGCTCAGACACACACGGCACAGCTCAGGGCCTAGAATTTGTGGAAGAAAGAAGGCTCCAGCATGCGGGACATTTTAAGCCAGAGACCTGTAGCCTTTGGTGTGTGGAAGAAGAGTGGGCTTGAGGCAGGTGTCGGGCAGTCAGAGAGGTATTCTCAGTCCTGAACAGAACCTTCCTTGTGGGAGTTACCAAGTGTTTGCCTTCCATCCCTGGCCCCCAGTTTGGAATTTAGATAATCATCTAGTTAGAGGGAAAGGCTGCCTGCTGGTGAGTGAGTGGTCGTTGCTCTTCACAATGTAGAGATAATCTCCATGTTTCTGTCTCACTCGGGGGAGACCAGTGAGTCCCACCACCCATTTCGTGTGAACACAGCTCTTTGGGGGAGAAGCTTTTCTATCAGAGCCTACTGCAGAGGCCTTGAGGGAGTGAGCCCCTGGGTCCTGCCGTCTGGGCAGCTGAAAGGCCCCTGCACGGCCAGGAGGTTATGTTTTAATGGCCATCTCAGATGTGAATGAGCCAGCTTTGGAAAAGTGTTTATCTTGGAAATTTGGCATGCAAGTGAGGCATGGGTGCCACGGGCATGGTGGGTGTGGTGCACAACTCCGGTGCAGCTCTAGATGTCCTGCTCGGCTGGGTGGGAGCTCTGTGAGAGAGGTCGGAGGCCCCCAGATGCTTCTGATTTGGGGGTATGGCCTCTTTTTTTGAAGAAGCTGGTTCTGGAAAGTTTAGCTTCAGTAAATGTAATATTAATAATACAAACAGCAAGAAGAAATCTGGGGCATGAAGAGGGCCCCAGGCAGGGGGATGGCTTTAAAGCTCGAATACCTTGGGACTCTCCTCTGTGAAAGAAGCTGGCCTGCCTTGCCTTGCCCCATCTTGGGTCAGAGTTCAGGATTTGCGCCCTAATAGGCAAGAAGGAATAGGAATATGTACTGACCTTGTTGAAATTAAGGTGAAATGGGAAAATTATACTGTTTTGCTAATCCAAATACACTATGGATACTATGGGCAGGCAAAATATAGGTATCAGTGACCCTTGGATCAATAAATGGGTGAATTAATGAACAGGTTTTTTTGTAGCTTTTAAATGCAAATATATCAACTGATGTGTGACATTTCCACCTCCCCCTACATCTCTGATTTGGGATTGGGGGATAGGGGCTTGGGTGGGCTCAGTTTACTGGTCTGAAGCATTGAGTATCAGTATTCTGCAGCGATATAAGATCCTTTGAGTCTTTGGTAATTGCAGATAAAGGAGAAATGGGAATTATCCAAATGGAAGCAGCTTGTCTCTGGCCTCCAAGGGTCGAGAGAAAGACTTCGTTCATACTAGTGAGCTGTTTCACAGCACTAATGTTTGAACAGAGGCCTGTATGAACTCATGGACACACGTTGCTGAGGAGTTTTTAAATAAGACTCAAGTCATTTCATGTACATCTTTTTTTTTTTTTTTTTGAGACAGAGTCTCACTCTGTTGCCCAGGCTGTAGAGTGCCGTGGCATCAGCCTAGCTCACAGCAACCTCAAACTCCTGGGCTCAAGCAATCCTTCTGTCTCAGCCTCCCAAGTAGCTGGGACTACAGGCATGTGCCACCATGCCCTGCTAATTTTTTACATATATTTTTGGTTGGCCAATTAATTTCTTTCTATTTATAGGAGAGACAGGGTCTCGCTCTTGCTCAGGCTGGTCTCAAACTCCTGACCTTGAGCTATCCACCCGCCTCGGCCTCCCAGTGTGCTAGGATTACAGGTGTGAGCCACCGCGCCCGGCCTCATGTACATCTTTTTATATTTTATATATTTCTATTTTTGGCATCAGAAGAGCTCATGCACTTATTACTCTTCCCAGATTCCTTTCTTTCAGATGATCCACCTCCATTCCTCAGAATGGTTTATGGGCATGTTTTGTCTTGAACTCCTGACCTTAAGCGATCCTCCTGCCTCAGCCTCCCGGAGTGCTAGGATTACAGGCATGAGCCACCGCCCCTGTCCTATGGACATGTTTTGTATGGTTAAAAGAAGGAAATGATCAGAGTATGATTTCATGAATCACAGGGTATATTGCCACACTAAGAGAATTTTTTTTTCTTAGATTCTGAATTCTTACAGAGGGGAAGGGGAATAACATGACCCAGCCTTGCAGGGAGCACACCTGTAGGGGAGGGACACTAACCACACAGTGAGTCCCAAAACTGTTAACATCTAGTTGTTCAGCTGGCCTCTGAGGAAGGTAAAGCCTGAGATGTACCTGTTAGAGAAGGAGCCCTGGAGACAGAGCTGAGACGGATGGGGCAGGTATTAAAGTAAACAACCCTCAGGCAGAAGCTGACCAGAGGGGCGGTTAACTGCAGGAAAGAACCAGCTTCTACCGGCCTGTCACCTCTTTCTGCAACCTTACATGAACCCTGGCTCATTACCACATCATTTACACTGTGGTTTTAAAATTTCTTCTTCCTTCAAATCACCATAACGGTTCTGAGACAACCATATAAAGTATGAAAATGGGAGGGAATCCCATTCTAGGAATTACTACCCAGATTCTTAGTAAAAGCCAATCCCTTGGCCTTGACTATTCCTCCCCTCAATCAGTACGACTACAAAAGATCCGAACCCTCTTTCTCCCCTTGCATCTGCCCGCTCTCCCCATTAGAGTGTACTTTCACTTTCAATTTTAAAAAAAAGCTGTCACTTGCTTGGCTTATGTGGTACACCCTGAAATTCTTTTCCTAACCTTCACCAAGAACTTGGAAAAACCTCCACTCAGAGGCTGCTAACATACCTTTAAATGAGCAGTTCTCAGGGACATCCCTCAAAGGTAGAGGATGGTGGAGGTTTTGCAGGGCTTTAAAGAGTGGCCTGAGGGCTCCCAGGGTGTGGCCCTGTCACAGCCTGAGTGTTGTCTTCAGAGGAGCAGCTGTCAGAGTGCAGCCAGCCCCAGCCTGTGCTCTGTGTCTCTGCCAAACCCTCGAGTTCCTTCGTATTTTGAAGTCCAGGAGTTGAGGTCAGCAGGTCACATGTGGGGCCTGCTGAGGTATGAGGGGCATGCCCCAGGGGAGAGCCACTCCACGCACATTCTCGGAAGGGAGAATGCTCCCAGTTCATGCTGCAGCGAAACATGTCACTCACAAGGCAGACTCTGGGTTTGAGATCATTTCACAGCTGCACAACAGGGTGTGTATTCGGGAGCCCAGAAGAACACTTGGCAACAAGTGTTTTCAGTGACAGTGGCCCTGGTGGAGGCTAGTGCCCCACCGTGTCCTGTGTATCCTGGAGACACCTGGGCTGCTGGCTCCACGGGCCTCTCCCCGGGCTCCCTCGTGCCTTCTGGTTGTCTGTGGGTCTCTCCCTCTCTGTGTACCTAGCACAGAACCCAGCACAGGGCAGGTAGAGTCATTCAGACTGAGCCCCGGACAGAAGGTCGCAAGTGATGGGAGTGAACTCGACCCACCCGAGCCAGCAGAGGGGCAGCCAGGGAGGGTAGGGGGAGGTGAGGGGGGCAGAGACAGAAGCATAGAGAGGTGGGGAGGGCGTCACTCCTGGAATCCCAGGATTCCGCATTAACGTGCAGCGCCTGGGGTGGGGGATGTCCACACCACAACCAACTCTGATTCTGAGACACGACCCAGTTCAATTCATCATCTCCCAGAGTCAGTGCAGACCTGGCAGATGAAGGGTAATGCTGCACCCACTCCAGATGACAGCTGCAAGCTGGGTGCCAAGGCTACCCACACCTCTGCAGACTACATATTTGGGGGTTCCCATGAGCTCTTCCTCAGGTTCAACATTCTCTAGAACAACTGACCAAACTCAGGGAAACATCTTACTTATGTGTACCAGTTTCTCATGAAGGATGTGATTCTGGAACAGCCAGGTGGATCACCGGGGCTCGGTACCAGTACCAGGGATGGGCAGTGCCCACCAACCTGGAAGCGCTCCTGAATGTCATTATTCAGGGACTTTTCCATCTCAGTCTCCAGCCCTCCTCCCTTCCCCAAAGCTGGGAGTGGGTGGGGTGGGGCTAAGAAGTCCCACCCACTAATCTGGTGACAGCCCTCATCCTGAAGCTGCCCAGCGCCCACCCTGCATCACCTTCTCCATGCAAGCTCAGGTGTGGTGGCAAAGGGCCCCTTGTAACAACCAAAGACAGGCCCCTCCCTCAGGAAATCCCACAGGCTGTAGGCACTCAGAGCCAGGAACCGGAGACAGAGACCACACATATTTCTTATTGCGGGTCAGCTGTCTGCCTGGACTAATGGGCTACACCAAGGGACAGGCTTTGGGGCACTGGTGGTTCCAGGAGCCCCTCCTGCAAGTGGGTCGGGCGGGCCCAGAGCAGAGGGGCCGGCAGACCTCAGCAGACCTGTCTCCTGCACAGGTCACTGCTGGGAGGACCCTTCCTCTGGCTCCTACGTCTGGACCTTGGGATGTGCTGTCCCAGCAACTCAAGTCCCCGGCTGCTCGGCGGGCCCCTCCCTCATGTCAGTTGATGGGCCACAGAGCATCCGGCACTTGAAGGCGACCCCATCAGGGTTGATGGTGATGACTTTGCCCCTCACCTGGCTAGGTGGGTTTCCTGAGCCAGAATTGCTGCTGTGGTTATTTTAACCTGCACATCACACAGGAGGTGGTTAACGCCTGCCAATTCTGTTTAAAAACTTAATTCTTGAATGAAATCTACCTCACATCAGATGGTGAGACTTCACACATACCTGACTGTTTATATCAGTAAGAAAATAACATGATTTAATTTTCCCTTGAAATTATTTAGTAATACAACCTATAATTAGTTTCTATGATTAGCAGTAGGGATTGAATCCACCCAAACCGCATAATTGTTATTTTCACAACATCCACTTAGAAATGTCTCCAAGGAAACGGCTCCAGGCTGCCTGGAGGAGGAGGCCCAGATGCCCCGTGGGCAGCCAGGCACCAGGGACAGCCTCCTGAATCCTGTCGGCCGAGGTTGTAGAAATTCTAGAAAACAGTAATAATGAAACCATACCTATATCAGAACTAGTGGGATATTGTTACTGCTGTGCATATAGGAGAAAGTTCATAGGTTTTAAGAGTTGTATTAATTAAGGAAGAAAGAAATAAACAATGACCTATGCATTCTACTCTAAATATTCAAAGGGGCAACAACAAAATAAAGCAAGCAGAAACAATAAAGATAAAATCAGAAATTAAAAGGTTAGAAAATTTTAAATGTAGAAGCTAATGTAACTATAGAATATGATTGTTTAAAAAATAAAATAAGTAATCCTACTAGCTGACCTAATTTTTTTTAAAAGCACAATGTCACAATATGGAAAATAGGAAATGACAAATGAGAAACTGCCACAGAAATAAAAGGAATTAAAAGAATCACAAGAGATATCTTCTTCCACTTCATGTGGTGAAGCATCAAATAGGCTTCTAGAACTGATGAAACCCTGCCTTGCACCCTGGCCAGCTCTCTGGGGCAGAGGGGCTGTGCCAGTGAGCTCCGCGTGGCTGTGCCTTGCTTCCTCTGTATTGCTGACGTGTTGGCTGCATAAGTGAAGGCCGTCCTGTCACGTCAGTTTGCAGCCTACTAGAAATGATGGCACAATCGATTTGTTTCCTACATTTAGAGCCATTGCTCAAAGCAGTCTAAATTACGATCTTTGTTTTTATGTGGGAATATAACTTAAGTACAGTTAAGTGTCCAGAGCTTCAATGCACAGTGGGATGGGTCTTGGCAAACATAACCAGTGTTTAACGTCACCGCCTCCAGCATTTTGAACCCTCACCTCCAAAACTTCTGCAGTGATCTTTCTAGTCAATCCTTCCCACCAGAAACAACCACTGCTCACTTTCTATCTCTACAGATTAGTTTTTCTGCTCTAAAATTCATATAAATGAAATAAAAACTTCAGCTAAATTAAAATAAAAACCTCATACAATATGTACACTTCCTCACTGCCTTCTATCATTAAACTTTAAGTTGGGGAGATTCACCCACGTCGTGTCCACCGGTCCTTCATTCCTTTTTATTGCCGAGTATATTCCATTCTGTGGAGGTACCGCAGTTTGATTATCCATTTTCATGACGCTGGGTGTTTCACTTGTTTCCTGTTTGGGGCGACTACAAGCAAGGCTGGTTGAATATTCTTGTACATATATTTTTGTGGACATCAGCCCTCACTTCTCTTGGGAATGTATCCAGCAGTGGGGTTGCTGGGTCACAGGAGAGGCGTAGTTTAACTTTACCAGAAACTGCTGTGCTGTTTTCCCAGGTGGTTGTACTGTTTCACACTCCCACCCGCAGGATAGGACTGCTCCAGTCATTCGACATCCTCAGTCTTTTCCAATTGAGTCATTTTAGTGTATGTGGTTTAAATTTGCATTTTACCTACTAATGATGTTTAGTACCTTTTCAGGTGCTGATTGGTTATTCACATACACTTGACCCTTGATCAATATAGGTTTGAACTTTAAGAGTCCATTTATGTGCAGGTTTTCTCCCGCCTCTGCCACTCCTGAGACAGCAAGACCAACCCCTCCGCTTCCTCCTCTTCTGACTACTCAATGTGAAGATGATGAAGATGAAGGCCTTTATGATGATCCACTTCCATTTCATGAATAGTAAATATATTTTCTCTTCTTTATGAGTTTCTTAATAACATTTTCTTTTCTCCAGCTTGATTGTAAGAATACATTATATAATATTAAATGCATATAACAACAAAATATGTGCTAATCAACTGTTTATGTTATTGGTAAGGATTCTGGTCAACAATAGGCTGTTAGTAGTTAAATTTGGGAGGAATCAAAAGTTATATGTGGGCTGGCTGTTGTGGCTCACGCCTGTAATCCTAGCACTCTGGGAGGCCGAGGTAGGAGGATTGCTTGAGCTCAGGAGTTTGAGACTAAAAAAATCCAGCCAAGCATGATGGCTTGCACCTATAGTCCCAGCTACCCAGGGAGGCTGAGGCAGGAGGATTGCTTAGAGCCCGGGAGTTGGAGGTTGCAGTGAGCTATTATGACGCCATTGCAGTCTACCCAGGGCAAGAGAGTGAGACTCTGTCTCAACAAAAAAATAAAAAAATAATAAAAAAAATAAGGAAACTGAGCATCCCTTAAAAAAAATTTATATATGATTTTCCACTGCAAGGGGGTCAGTGTCCCTAACCCCCCAGTTGTTCAAAGGTCAACTGTATATACTTTTGTGAAACGCCTGTTCGAATGTTTTGTTTATGCTTCAATTGTGCTGTTTGTCTTTTTATTATTGATTTATAGGTGTTCTTTTGAAACCTTCATATATTGAGTTCTTCATATATTCTGGATACAAGCCTTTTGTGAGATAGTCATATGTCACTTAACCACAGGGATACATTTTGAGAAATATGCCATTAGGCAATTCCATCCTGGTGCTAACATCATAGAGGGCACTTACACAGACCTAGGTGGTACAGCCTACTGCACACCCAGGCTATGTGGTCTAGCCTGTTGCTCCTAAGGTACAAACCTGTACAACACGTTACTGTACTGAAAACTGTAGGCATTTATAACACAGTGGTAAGTATTTATATCTAAACATATCTGAACATAGAAAAGGTAAAATATAAAAATATAGTATAAAAGATAAAAAATGGTACACCTGTAGAGGGCACTTACCACGAATGAGGCTTAGAGGACTGGAAGTTGTTCTGGGTGAGTTGGGGAGTGAGTGGTGAGTGAATGTGAAGGCCTAGGATGCTACAGTGCACTACAGTAATGTCCTAGGTACAGTGTACAAACACTGTACACTTAGGCTACACTAAATTTATTTCAAATTTTTTTTCTTTCTCTAATAATAAATTCACCTTCACTTACTATGACTTTTTTTACTTAATAGACTTTTTGGCTCCTTTGTAATAGCACTTAGCTTAAAACAGAAACACCTTGTACAGCTGTACAAAAATATTTTCTTTCTTTATATTCTTATTTTATAAGGCTTTTTCTTTTTTCAAAAATTTTTATTTATTGTTCTTTTTGGTTTCTAAACTTTTTTGTTTAAAACTAAGCACAAACCACACAATACCCTGGGCCTACACAGGGTTAGGATCGTCAATATCACTGTCTTCCACCTCCGCATCTGTCCCACTGGAAGGTCTTCAGGGGCAATAACACGCATGGATGGAGCTGTCATCTCCTAGGATAACAATGCCTTCCTCTGCAATACCTCCTGAGGGACCACTGCAAACACATGAGCAATGCATTGTGCTACAATTTAATGATGGCGATGACGTCACTAGGCAACAGGAATTTTTCAGCTCCGTTACAATCTTATGGGGCCACTGTCATGTATGTGGTACATTGTTGACCAAAACGTCCGTATGTGGTGCATGACTGGGACATATTTTGTGATGTTTTCCTCTCGGTCTATGGCTTGCCTTATTATTCACCTAATTTGCCTTTCAATGAGCAGAAGATGCTAATTTTAATTAACTCTATTTTTTTTCTTTAATGGATCATGCTTTTTGTTTCTCATCTAGGAATTCTTTGACCACTCCAAGATCATAAAGCACTCTCCTGGAAGTTCAATAACTTTAGTTTTTACACTGAGTTCTACGATCTACCTTGAATTAATTTTGCAAATTGTATGTTATAGCGGTAAAGGTTCATTTTTCCCCTCACATAGCTATCCAGTTGTTCCAGCAACATTTGTTTAAAACATTTTCCTTTCTCCATTGAATCACAGTGGCAGCTTTGTTGAAAATCCATTGATTACAATGTTTGGGCTGGTCTATTTTGGGACTCAGTTCTGTCCCATGGATGTACTTGTCTATCCCTGAACCAAACCATGTTGCCCTAATGACTGTAGCTTTCTAATAAGTCTTGAAATTACACAACTTAGGTCTTCCAACTTTCTTCTTTTTCTCTTAAGATCGTCTTTACTATTTCAGATCCTCTTCATTTCCACTTAAATTTTAAAATTGGTTTATCAACTTCTTAAAACAGTCCTTTTGGAATTTTGATTTAGATTGCATTGAATTTACAGACCAATGGGGGGGAATGGACATTTTAATGGCATTGAGCCTTCTATACCACAAACATGGTATATCTTTTCCTATGTTATCTACCAGTTTCCATGAGTCAGAAATTTGGGAGTGACTTGGGCTGGAGGTCCTGGGGGTGCTGTGAAGACAGGGGCCAAGGCTCCCCATCTAGAGGACGGGCTGGAGCTGGAGGACCTGAGGCCCAGGTGGAGCACTCCCACGTGCTTGGTGGGGAAGCGCAGTCTCCCCCCCCCACCTCCCCATAGGGCTGCTGGGTGTCCCCGGCATGGCCGCTGGCTCCCCCTAGCGTGAGCTATCCAAGAGTGAGCGGGGAGGAGGGCGCAGAGCTCCTTATGCGCTTGTCATGAAAATCAAATGTTATAAGTGAGTCACTAAGTGCGGCGAATGCTTAAGGAGAGGGCATTAGGCTGCTCCTCTTGAAATGGGGGTAGCAGAGAATTTGCGGACGTATTTTAAAACCACTAGGCTGCTTTAGAGTTGGAGAAGCAGGGAAAGGCCCACACTATGCAGACCAGCACTGTCGTGAGCCAGGTCTGCCTCTCTGGGCCTGGCAGGCATCAAAACCTTTTCGTTGGGCCCTTTCACAGGTCCTCAGAAACTCATCCTCCTCAGGGATCTCCTCCTGCAGCTTCCCTGAAGCAGTGAGCTGCTTCTTTCTTCCAGCTGCTGAGGGTCTCCCTACTCTCTGGTGACTCCCTGCACAGGTCTTGAAACAAGCCTGGCCATTCTCCACAGCCCTGTCCCGGGAAAGCTGTGTAGACAGCCGCTTCTCTGTCCTTTGCCAGTGGAGCAGCTGGCCAGACACTTCTCAGGGACAAACAGGGACCATCCACTGGTCCTCACAGTGGAGGCAGGAAGGGGGGGAAGTGAGCTCCAAGGCACACTCTAGGCTCTCCCCAGCCCCACTCGCACACCAGGGGGTGGGCTCTTCAGTCAGGGCCCAGGGTTTGCATTCCTGGACAGCCACCCTTCCATCTGCTTCGAGAATGCAGAGGGATGAAATTATTCATAGAATTCCCTCATAGTCCATAAGTGTTGTAATTACTGCTGTTTCACTCTGAATGTTCGTTTTTCTCTTGTTTTTTATTAAAAAAATAAACAGACTTGCCAGAAGTTTGTCTACTTTTTTTTTTTTTTTGAGACAGAGTCTCACTCTGTTGCCCGGGCTAGAGTGCCGTGGTGTCAGCCTAGCTCACAGCAACCTCAAACTCCTGGGCTCAAGCAATCCTTCTGCCTCAGCCTCCCAAGTAACTGGGACTACAGGCATGCGCCACCATGCCCGGCTAATTTTTTTCTACATATTTTTAGTTGTCCAATTAATTTCTTTCTATTTTTAGTAGAGACGGGGGTCTCGCTCTTGCTCAGGCTGGTTTCGAACTCCTGACCTTGAGCAATCCGCCAGCCTCGGCCTCCCAGAGTGCTGGGATTACAGGCGTGAGCCACCGCGCCTGGCCTAAGTTTGCCTACTTTTTAAAAGACTCAATTCTATTTTAATTCGTTAAATTATATGAATGCGTTATTTTTATAGGTCAAAAACTGTAGAACATCAGCAATTTTGGTGGGTTTAGCCTCATATTAATTGGTTTTGCCTTTTAACTTTCTAATTAATTTATTTTGGACGTTATCTATAGCAATTGCTTTATCGGTACTTATCCCGTGCGTAGTAAGCGTTTGTGCCTTAGTCCCCAGCATACCCACCTTTGGAAATCTGTCCTACAGAAACACCCCCAGGTGTGTGGAGACACTGACTGCAGCGTGGGCTGTGGCTCAGCGCAGGAGAGCCAGCCCGCCACGCGTGGGCGCGGCAGCGCCATGGGGATGGTCCTACCACACTGCGGTGGGAAGAGTAAAAAATAGATGTATCGGCATGAAAAACTACCCCAAATATGTTACTGGGCAAAGAAGCAGGCTGTATGACAATCTGCCCAGTCTGTGCAGCACTTACCGGGCAGAATGGTGGCCCTAAAAGATGTGTCCACGTCCCCAGAACCACTGAGTGTGACCTTACTGGAAATAGGGCCTTTCAAGTTAAGGCTCTTGAGAGTTAAGGAGTCATTATGGATTTAGGGTACGCCCTAAATTGAAGGACTAGTGTCATTTTAAGAGAAAAGAGAGAGAGATTTGAGACACGCTGAGAGACCGTGTGAGCTAGAGGCAGCAGCCACGAGGCAAGGAAAGCCTGGGGCCACTCTGCGGTGGCAGAGAGGGGAACGGGTTCTCCCTCAGGGCCTCTAGAAGCTGCCGGCAACTTGGTTTCCAACCTCTGGCTTCCAGGACGCTAAGAGGGTGAATTTCTGTTGCTTGAAAACACAATTGTGTGGTACTTTGTTACCACTCTAGAGAAGTAGGTTAAACAATAACAATATGGGATCCGTACAAGAAAAAAAGTTTATCTGGGGTTTTCTATCTTGTACTCTTTGGTAATATCTGAGCTTTTATTAACTTTGTGTTTTCTATGAAATCAGAAAATGCAATAAAATTATCGAATGTTTGTAACAGGTGCTTGGAGTGATCTGGGCATAAGGTGACAGTGGCCTGATCAGGTCAGGGAGATCTGAGGATGGGAAGCTGTGCTGGGCAGGGCAGGCTGGGCCAGTTTGGGGTGGGGGCTGGGGTCATGCCCAGGTTGCTGGTACGGGTGGCAGGTGGACGAGAGGCTGGGAGGAGAGACTGAGTTTCATCCTGGACATCTCAGACTCATGTCAGGTGTGGCACCAGAGGAAGCCATTTGGTCCAGCGTCTGGAGGCAGAGCTGGGCGTCCAGTGAGAGGCACCCGCGGCAGACAGGCCTGGCTTACGGACTGCAGGAAAGGGGAAAATAGAAATCTTCCAGGAAGTTTGGCCATGGAGGGGAGATTAGCACGGTGGTGGCTGGAGGGGTGTGTGGCCAGGGGAGGGGCCTGAATGTGTTGAGATGACCCCACCCAAGAGGAGGCAGCTGCAGGGATGGGCTGAGTTCAGGGCATGGGCTGGGGTTCCCCGGGCAGGAGGGGTGGGCCGGGAGCCAGGCCGGAAGACTGAGCCTTCCCTCACTGGAGGCAGGTGAGATCCCTTGGTGAGCATGAGGGCCCCGCCCAGGGGTCTGCTGGTGGCCGGTCAGCATTTAAGAAAGCATTTGGAAAGCCTTCTTCTCTGGGAAATCGTGATGAAGCCCTTGCTTGGCTAGGCCCAGGGGTTGAGGATGGGTTCCTGTCTGGAAGCAGCAGAGGATGCTTGAGACAGAGTCCTGCGGCAGCCTGGCCCCTCCGCAGCCTGCTCGGGGGGCCGCTCCCACAGAGGCAGGCAGGCAGGGAGTGAGCGTTCTGACCTGGAAAAAACCCTATTGTCTCCTGAGCCCAGGACAAATTTAATTTAATTTCTAGCAGTAAATGCTTCAGAGTCACTCCTGAGGGTTAGCTATTGAAGATTTTGACAAGCCAAAATAAGTGACTGGGGCAGAGATCTCAATCCATGGTTTATTAAGCCAAAGTTTGAGGACACAGCCAGGAAGAACACAGACCACAGACACATCTGCAGCCTGTGCGCTCCAAAGAGGGATTTGGGAACTTCAGTATTTACGGAAAGGGGCACACAGAAAGGAAAAGGAAGAGGGGTTGGGGCAAATGGTTCCATTCTTGTGGGACCCAGGAAATTCACATTCTGCATAAGATAAGGCAAGTATGTGACGAAAAGGGGGAGTGAAGGAAGACTCAGTTACGTGGCTGTCCCTGGGAGGCTGGAGGACTGACTGATCTCATCTCCTCTGTCTTCTGCACCTGGGAAGACAAAGCTGTCATCAACATAATTAGTATGGAATTGAGCAGCCTGTAGTTACAATTTGCATGTCCTTGTTCATGGGAGGCCAGCAAGGGGTTTCCTTATGAATAGTCTGTGGGGCAGTCCTTGCAGGTACCTTGGCCTGCCCAGGGGACTCTGGCTGACACATGCCATGAGCACTAGCTGACGGGGAGCTGCAGGACTCAGCCAGGCTTTGCCTTCCCTTTGCATGAGGAGGTGGGGGGGCCTGAGATTTTCACTTTCCTTTACAGTTTCAACCATCACTCATGAAGATCTGCCTGCTTTTTTTAATAATGACTCAACTCTCAGTTCTTGAGAAAAATCTTTTTAAAAAAACAACTCACTGTATTTGCTCAAATCCCAGGCCACAGCCCCCCATGGGGCCGCACCATGCCTCCTCTCATGTCTCTCTGCAGCCCTGACCGCCGCTGGGCTCAGATCCTCAGCCTGAGTGGTGACCACGGGACACAGAAGTTCCCGCTCTGCTGTCCACCAGGGCTTGAGTTGGGGAATGAAGGCGGGGGGTTCATCTTTTTCTCTGTGGCTCCCAGGGTGGTTTGGAGCCTCCATTCCACCCAGATACCTTCAGAGCAGTCTCTGTTGTTGCCGGAGCCCCTGGATCTCCACCTGCACCCAGCAGACCCATCCAAGTGTGCACGCCCCAGATATCAGGTCTCATCCCCTGGCGAGGAAGCTGTGGGCTGTGTGCTTCCCTACTCTGCACCCTAACTGGTACCAACTTCCACACAGAGGAGCGACCCAGCAGGAACCGAGGGCTCCTCCACAGGTGGACAAAGAGGCTATTTATGGAGGAAAATTGAGGGCGTGCACCCCAAAAACAGTGCTCAAAGTTGTGAGGGCTCCAGGCCAGAGGGGCAGGGAGAGCAATGTTGCCAGAACCCGGGGAGAGGGGCCAGGAAGACGGGCAGAGCAAACGCCCTGACCTGCTGCCGCCTGCCTGCTGGGTCTGGCCAGGGTGGGACTGGGTGCCGCATGGGGGCTGGGTCAGACTCCTAACCAGGAGGAGTGGGGCCAGACCCACAGGGCGAACAGAGAAGGACTCAAACAAATGTGTTAAAAAATGCTCAAAAGGACAGTGCCTCATGACCCAGCTGTGGTTTAAAAATGAGCAAATGTCGTATGTTAAGTGCACAAATATTGGTATTCTACATCAAAATATTTTCAATACTGTAGATACTACAAAAATGGTAGTTAAACCCATAATAATGTATCTTCCAGAATTCAAAATAGGGATTTAATTTGTTATGCAATAATTTCTCATGACAGGAATACTGATAAAAATAATGAGATTTTAACATGAACAGCAGAGATGTTAGTGAAGATAACTTCAGAGCAGCCTCACAGAGGAACAGGAAGCTGAGGTGGGCACCAGGCCTGTCGGGAGGAATCCGGGTCCGCAGTTTGACCGACTGGAGTTCAGTGAGCATCTTTTTTTTTTTTTTTTTTTTTTTGAGACAGAGTCTCACTCTGTTGCCCGGGCTAGAGTGCCGTGGCGTCAGCCTAGCTCACAGCAACCTCAGACTCCTGGGCTCAAGCGATCCTCCTGCCTCAGCCTCCAGAGTAGCTGGGACTACAGGCATGTGCCACCATGCCCAGCTAAT
>CAUYRT010013318.1:0-52754 GCA_963574885.1 Lepilemur ruficaudatus
GCATGCGCCACCATGCCCAGCTCATTTTTTTCTATATATTTTTAGTTGGCCAGTTAATTTCTCTCTATTTATAGTAGAGACGAGGTCTTGCTCTTGCTCAGGCTGGTTTCGAACTCCTGACCTTGAGCGATCCTCCCGCCTCGGCCTCCCAGAGTGCTAGGATTACAGGCGTGAGCCACCGCACCTGGCCAGAAAGCAATACTTTAACATAACCAAATTCTAATAAAACAGAATGATTTCTTTAAAAATATCCCTTTATTCTCTCCTCTGCCCTGTTCCTCTTCCTTCTTCTACCACCCCTCCCAGTGCTCCAATGTTGATTGTACTATTACTAGAATAATGCTAACAGCATTGCACAATTTGTTCCTAAAAGGTTGTAAATCACTTCTTGCCCTGCATATTGTACCCAGAGTGTCGGTGAAGGATGCCATCTTGAACATTCTTTTACTCAATTATTGTGCATACATTTATTGCATACCTACTATGTGCCTGTGCACATGGAGCTTGTGTGTGAGAAGATGAGACAGACTGTTGGATGCCATGGTTGTGGACTTAATTGGGATATTCTTACCAAGTGTGATAGGTGCACACAGAAATTCCATTAAGGCCCAGCAAGGAGAGCCTGGGAAGCCTTGCCTGAAGCTCACACCAAGTAACAGTTCTCCGGGGGAAGGAGGAAAAATGCGTGTCAGCTAGAGGGAGTAGCAAAGTCTAGATGATGAGCTGGATAAATCTTAAAACTTGCATAATATGAGAAAATTGATTTAAGTATATGAAGCTTTTCTCTACGTAAATATTTTGACTTCTAGAGTACTGGTTCTGTTCTTCATTCTTATTTATAAATGAGTTCCATAATGGGTTGTTTCCGTATTTTTGCAACTTTTAAGTTGATATCATTCATCTTTTTCATCCTGTCTTTGAGATCTCATTTAATTGAGCTCATGTTCTTATTAAATTATTTTATAGAGTGAAGCAATTGTTAGGAATTTCTTCCTGTTCCTTGAGTTATATTTTCTCCTGATGGAGAGATGGGATCAAAAGATTGGATTTTTGTCTTTTTTAGGTTGGTGCGCTCTCCCTCTCTCTCTCTCTCTCTCTCTCTCTCTCTCTCTCTCTCCTCCTTGCTATAGAGTTGGCATGCATCTTTTTTTTCCACCTTGGTCATGCTTGGGTGGCTCTGATCACATTTTCTATTTGTGTTGATATAAACAGGATTACTTTTCGACCTGTTTGCCATGCTATCCAACAATACATCCCTCCGCCCCACCCAAGATATGGTTGAGGGCTTTATTTTGTGGTCCATTCATGTTTGTTGTTGCTATAGCCTGATGTAATGGCCAGGGAAGTGGTGGAATATGGTCTTCACTGGGATACCTCGGCTCTGCCTTCTCTCTCCTGAGATTGTGTTAAGTGTGCTGTACCACAGTCCATGCACTTGGTCCATGGGGGCTAATTGGTGGGGCATAGCTATTCTGCCTTTAATTCATTTCTCCAATTCCTGGCGAGTTCTAGCGGCTTTATTTCAATCAGGAACAGCCTCACTATTGACTTTCCATCTTTGTATTCATTGCTCTCCTGTGGCCATTTCCACTGTTCCTAGGTCAGAAAAAGATAAAGAGGCCATGCAGTTCGCTTCCTTCCAGTTTTGGGGTTAGATGAAAGAATTCTCAGGATTCCACCAGTCTCAGGATTCTGGCTTTTCGAGAAGTGGGAGCCTTTTCCAGTGGGCTTCAGAAATTTATTTTCCTACCTTGCTCATGGAGTTTCTAAGTTCAGTGCATTAGATTATGTACCTTTCCTTGTTCGGTTGCTCTTGGTACAATATTTTTGCTAGTTTTTAGCAGTATGTTTTTGAGTTTTTTGGGGTGGGTGGGTGCGAGCTGTTGCTCATTTTGTTAGTTGTTGTGAGACTGTTCTTTGGTTTCGTGTTCAGCAGAGATTGTGACCTGAAAGTTTTGCCAATTAGATGCCACAAACAACTGTTCTAGCTCTAAATGATTCCTTTTTGCAGGTAGGGAAGTCAGCCTAGATTACTTCAATTTGAACGTGAATTAAATTTGTTTATTATTTTTTGTGCAAAGATAAGGAGAATTATGTTAAGACTGTGGCTCTAGGTGGTGACATTGGGCCCACCTGCCTCCAGCTTCAACAGATGACCACTGACCTGGTGGCATAGTTTGAGTTGGAGGAAGGGACTTGGTGTCCGCACCTGCTATTGCCGTTTGGCTTCATCAGCTCTCTGTATTTGTACACAGCCACTTGCCTAGACAAGGTTGTTTAGCAGCCCTGTCTGAGAAGTCGTCATGCCTGATCTATGAGTCAGTAGTCTAAGATGCCATAAAAGCAATGTGACTTTGCAAACACCACCCAATCCCTTAGGAGACTTACCACTTCTGGGATGAACACTTCCATCAGCTCTAGAAACTAGAACCTCAAATGCATATGTAATTGCCCCACTTGGCAGGCAATCCTGTTCTGAATCATCCTTTTTCCATGGCATGGGGCTGTGTGAGAATCTAATTCACTTGGGAATGAGTGGGTTTGGTGTTGCGCTTTAGTCTTCAGTGTGCCTGACACCATAGATGTGCTTTGGGTAACACTATTCCACTTTTATCAGTGGGACCTGTAGAACCGTTGACTGCCTTCCCAGAACACTGTTGCCTTAACTCACCTATTTAATGTGAACGGCAGGGTGACATAATCCCAGGCAAAGGTCTTCCAGAGATTTGGAGTGATGTCCTCTTTCCTTCACTTAACAGCACCCCCACCCGCACCACCTGTAGGAGAAAGGAAGGCATTTTCTCTGCCTCCTGGCAACTTGCAGATTTGGGAGGGGTGGGCTCATTTGCGTTCTCAGTCGCCTTAGACCTGACTGTGGGGACTCTTCAGGTCTCATATTTTCTCCATTCTCCTTTTGAGAAAAGTAGCACCATTATTTGGGTCTGATTAAAAATAATTTATGAGTTTAAGAAATAGAATAGTTTATTATGGAACATAACATCCATTTGTGGGCTACTTTGGTTTTACAGTTAAATTTTTAAGCAGTTTCTTAAGTGAATTAAGTGCTGACAAGTCTTTGCCCCTAGAGAATGGTAACATTACCTCAAATTCTCACATACTATTTCCAAATAAAAGTATCATGTAATTATCTCCTCCTCCTCCTCCTCCTCCTCCTCTTTCTCTTTCTTCAAGTCTGGCGACAACTAGTTAATTTTGAAACTGGCAGGGAGATTATTTCAGTGTTATACTGCACCTCTGGGAGAAGAATGGAATCTCGTCTTTTTTTCCATATGCTAACAGAAATCTCCTAATTTCAGAGGACAATGATGTCACCAGCTAATGAGCAAAATATTTCTTACAAAACAGATGAGTCCTTCCCTGACTCCCTTTGTGATAAAAGAGGGAAAAAAAAATACCCACAATATGTTTCATATTTTATATAGTCACTTCTGGCAACTCATAAACACATTTTTAAGTAATTTGAACTTATTTACACAGTGAGGCTAATTTTTTTGTAAACACAAAAAATAACACATTAATTTGATGACTGTGACAAGGAGGCCCCCACCACTGCCGGACACTGCTCGGTTCTCAGCGCTGGGAACATCTTGGACATAGCTGGCCAGAGCCGATGTGCTGCCCCTAAGGTAGGGAGGGACCTTGAATGCTTCACTTTTTGGACCACGGAGGGAGATCAGGCATGTTGGGGAGATTATGAAATCAAGCTTGGAGAAGAGGAGGGCCGGGAAGCTGTTGTTGATTGGTGTCACATGCTGTTTATAAAGGCAGCGGCATCGGCTGTACTCTTGTTTGTCTAGATAGGCGGGCATCTAAGGGTGGGCCTCAGGGCCATCTAAACACCGGACTTCTAGGCTCACAGGCACATGGAAATGTCCCCACACCCATGGCAAGTGTCCTTCCCTTCACTGAAGTATGTCTCAGTTTCCCCGAAGGTGAGTGCTTGCACATCCCGGTCGCTGCGTCTCTGTGTTTTTCTCGTGCAGTTATCATAGCTGACTTATGTTAATCATATTTCTGACTTTCTCTTGGGGCTCTCCCTACCCTCAGACTTCCAGATTGTAACCTTTGTGAGTCCAGGCAATGCCAGCTTCCTCGTATTCGCATTCCTTGCCTTCCCTAATGCCCTGAATCAGTGCATTCATCCATCCATTCATACAAATCAGGAAATACAATATTTATTTAACACAAACATAGATACTGTTTTTACTTACCCACGTGGAAAAGAATATTGTAATTCTCAGTGTTGGCAACTGCTTGTGAGATTTCTTTTACATAATACAACTTTTCTTCGGAGCAAGTTGTTAATACGTATTGAAAGTCTTAAAGATATGCCCTTTCTTTTACCCATTAATTCTACAATCTGATCGTGCATTCCAAAAAACGAGTGTGTTGGACATGTTAGAAATTTTACCGCAAAGTGTGCATCAGAGAATTGTTTATAATATTGAAAAGCTAGAAATAGGCAAATGTCCAATGATGACGGGGCATTATATATGTAAATTATGGTATACTTTCATGACTGAATACTATGGAATCATTAGTATGTTGTATTTTGTTTGTTGAACATTTGTGGACATGGGAATATTTCCAAAATGTCAATTTTTAAAAACAGGTTATAGAACAGTCTGGGCGGTGTACACTGAGGGTTCCAGGGTCAGATAGCAGTGTGGCTCAGAGAGGGACCATGATTATGGGCGGGTGTATGGTTTCTACTCAGTGTGTGTTCACTCCAGGGACGCTTTGGGGACACTGATGACGACTGGGTGAGGTAGAGAAGATGAAGATCAAAGGTCATCCTTTTTTGTAAGAAAACAGCAACGTAAGGGTGTACAGTGTGTGTGAGAGAGAGAAAAGTGGGAAGACATGAACTAAAATATTATTAATTTTTCTGAGTGTGAGTGGATAGGTCATTTCTTTCTCCTTTGTGTGTTTTTGCGTTTTCCATATTTTCTGTAATTTATCATGTGTAATCAAATAAACAACAAATGTTACTAGAATACAGATACCATGCTCACTGTCTGCATGACATTTAATGAGGGTCTGTGTAATCCAGTGATTACAGTATATGTGTTCTCAGTCTGTGCCTAAAATATTAATATGTTTAGGTCACCATGCAACCACGAAGTCTAAGGGAGATGGGGGTAAATTCAGGAAGGCTTTCTGTAGGAGGCAACACAAGGACTGAATCTTGAAGGATGAGTAGGAGCTACGGAGGTGGATGAAACGAGCAGAGCTTTTCCCAGAAGAGGGACCAGCAGGTGGAGAGATGGGTGTTTGAGATGCTGTGAAGAAGTAGGGGGTGAGAACCAGGTACCCTGTGAGGTCCTTTCCGCAGAGTATCTGAACAGTGGTGCATAACACACACAGAAACCGGAAATAAGAGTCAGAATCTGACCACACAAAGCCACGTATTCCACCATGAGGTCTTTGGACCTTGTTCCGAGGAACTATGACTAATAATGAACAGTTCGTCAGTATGGGAGTCAAATGCTGGAATCTGTTCTCAGCAAGTTTGCCCACCTACTGTGTGCTGGGTAAGTTCAAGCCCACTACCCAGAAAACAAGAGCAGCGTTGCCCTTCTCTCATAAAATCTATCCCCCAACCTCCACCAAGAAGCCTCCCAGGGTGGCCTGGCTCAGTCTAGCCTTGCAAATATCCCCAGTTTACTCTGGTACGTGGCAAGGTCTGGGAGCTGCAGCGCTGAGAAGTCTAAACGTGTTTGTTCCACACTGATCACACACACGTTTATGGAGGGCCTGCTGTGGGTGCACACTGCATGGTGAATACAGGGGAGGGGACAGCAGACAGGGCCCCACTGCCGTGGAGCCCAGGTGGGAACCCAGGGAGAGCCCAACAGTGAGTGCCTCTGTAAATACCTGAGTCATCCTCTGAGACACGATGGCAGTGATGCTAAGAAGGGGTGTACAGGGTCATCCCGCTTTCCCATTGCCTTAGGAGGCTCTCCAAGTAAAGTGCCATGAGGACACCACTGGAGGAAAGAATCGGGATGTGTTCTTCCGCCTTGTGGTATCTGCAAGGTCCATGCCCAGGCTTCATGCGTGTCTCACATTGATCTACCAGGCATTTGGCTTCATATTCAAGGTCTCCTTTCATCCTCTCAAGAGTGCTAGGAGGCCTCTCACTGTCTATTTTAGAAACGAGAGAGGTTAAGAAATATGCCCAAGGCCGCATGCTCTTCCCAAGTGGCGTAACAGGGTCTGAACCCACACCTGCCCATTCCGAGTGTGCTCTGCACCTAAGTAACCTGCTCAGCCCCAGCCTCCAATGCTGGCCTCTTCACTAGCATCGACATGTAAAACTTTGCATTTGTCCTTGCTGTGTACGCAGCACCTAAAAGAGCAGTTCGTAAGAATGAAAATAGGTGTTGTTTGGATTCCACTCAATAACAAATAGAAGACTGCACAGGTAATAAGCACCTACTGAACTCCAGGTGCTGATCATATGTACACAATTTTTAAAACAACACTATAAGGTAAAGTTATTATACCAAATTTACACGTAGGAATATTAAAACCCATAGAAGTAAAGTGATCTGCCAGGTGGTTTTGATTCCAGAGGCTTTGGGCTAATCCTCTTCCCTTTACCCCACTCTCATTGGGGCGTTTTTATTTTCTTAGTTTTTGTACTATAATGAGGGAATTCAACTGATGGCTTCTAATGACAGTTTTAAAGAACTCAAAGCCCAACAATGCAACGTGGTTGTCAGTCTTGGGTGAAGAAAGGCCCTGTGCAGATAAAGCACAGGAGAAGACCACGAAGTCCCAAATTCTCCACCTGCCGTTGCTGTCTGTGAAATGGGGTCCTGCGTGTAAATGCTCAGCACGGTGCCTGGGAACGGGAGAGTCTGGGAGCTGTGTGTATGAGTATTGGAAGTTCAACATCCGGGACGTACCTGCCACGGGTTCTGTGGGCCCTCAGAGGGCAGCGGGGAAGGGGTATTTTGTGGGAGAGTTGATTTGGGAAATGGGAACTGGGCAGTATAGGGAAGGTCTGGCGAACCCTCCCTGGGAGAAAGAAGAGGCAACTCCACACAGGATGGGAGGAGACGCTTCTGGGCAGAAGACTGGGGGAGTTGGGGGCTGATGCAGTTCCTGCTAAAGAGTGAGCGATACCAGAAGTCCCAGGGAAGAACAGGACAAGAGCCTAGGAACAGGGGACAGTGTGGTGGCTGTCTGTTGCGGAATCTAGGACGTCTGCTTTCCACTTGAGAGCTTTGTGTTCCGATTCCCCTCTTTTGTTTTTAGTTTAGGTAACCTCTGGCCCCTGCCCAGATGTAAAGTTGTCATTTTAAGGAGAGAGAATGGGTTATACTCACCGGTGAGTCCTGTGCAGCCAGGCATTTGAGTTCCGTGATGTCCTACAAAGAGACAGGCGCTGACCTGATACATAAATGCTCGCACAATGGGAGAGACACCTCGGAAGGGGCGACTCAAACTGTGCATTGGGAAAAAATGACTTACCCAGCTGAATGAACTTAGCCCTGAACAGACAGACGTGACTTGCAGCCCACGTCATGGAGAGTTTACATGGGTTTTTAGTCCTGTCTTGTTTAGACGATGTTCTGTTTAAGTAACAGCATGTGCCTGCTGCTCCCCAGAGACCCCTGAGAAAATTAAATGGTCATCTTGTGACACACGCTCACGTTTCCAGAATGCAGGAGAACTCAGCTGCTCTGAAATGATCATTGAAACAACTTGGTGAGACAGTTTTAGACGCCTCAGGGAAGGGGAAATAGCCTACGTTTACTCTGGTGGTTAAAATTTAAAAAAGAAGTGGGTAGAGAGACAGAGAGAGAAAGTGAGAACTCTCGGAGAAAACCAAAATCATAAGTTTTAATTCAGTAATTTCAAAAATAGCCTCTGGAAGGTGTCTATTTTCAATCGAGACTACTCCCTTAAGGGGGTGTTCAGAAGACTATCTGCAGACGGGATCTTTTTTAAGTTCTGGCACTTTTAAGGGCTAGTCCTCGTCTTGGATTTGCTCAGATTCTCGCGTTCTTTTTTTCTTTCTCTGGAATTCCATAGACAGTAATTAAGGAACTGCAGGCCAGCAGGAGGTCAGGGAGCCTTCCTCAGTGAAAACAGGGATTGTTGGCCACGCACAACACTCCCTTTTTTCCTTGTGGTGAATAGGAGATTTGCTTAGAGCTGATGACTTATGCCTTTCTTGCAAGTTATGCAGTTAGCAAGCGACTGGGGAATCAGTCAGCAAGCAGAAAGGAGCTAATTGAATCCAGTGTCTTCCCCTCTTTCTCTTCGGATCCTCAGCTGTGACGGCGGAGCCTGCCTGATCATGTAACTCCAGAGGAACATGTTCAAGGAGTGCCTAATCCTAATTTTGAGATTGCAGAGTTGACTCAAACAAGAGTGAAGACTCTCTCTGAGTGGGGAGGGGGTGGGGGGTACAGACGTCTTCAGAATTGCCCCGCAGGCCTGCTAAATGCCGAAGCCGGTAAGTCGCTGAATGCGTTTAACTGGAAAGGAAAAAAAAATGCATTTTCTGTTGCTTCAAGCAAAAGCTTTTTGCTTGCTCCTGCCTCTGATGTTTCTTTCTCTTTTTTTCCCTTAAATCCCTCTAGATTTGTCCTCCTTCCCCTGTTTACTTCCTTACCTGATAACTCCGAGCATTCTCGCCTGGCGCGTTCACCCAGTGATAATGTGTATCATTTGGAAAAGAATAGTGGCTATTATTTTGAGAATTTGAGAGAATGAGCATACGTGGGCTGGAGCTCAGTTGTGAATCGCGGAGGCTTTTCGTGGGGAGGGCTTGAATTCAGACGGCGTTGCCCATTGCTTTTCATAAGCCGACAACTGATTGGCTTCCTTCTCTTAACTTTAGGATTAATGCCATGATAAGACAGACCTAGAAAGTGGAAGCATGTATGTCTGATCATGCAACAGGTCAAAAAGAGACCATAGTGCGAATTTTACAAGCACGTACATTTCCGATTTCAAAGTACTTTTCAGAAATGCCCGAATGTCTCAGAATGTTATGTGGTACTGAGGGAGATGAGTTGATTGAGTCCGGGTGTTCATTGTGACAGTGTGTTGAATGTTTGGAGCGTGCGAAGCAAGCTGAGAGTGTTTCTGCAGAGGGCACAGTTGGAATCCTGTGCTCAGCATGGTTTCATGCAGTCCCCAGAAGGGTCTAGTTGCTTCTTACAAGTTTGGTTTAACCTTTACGACAGCACATTACTACTGTGCCTGCACAAGGCTTTTGGAAAGCATTTGTTCTGTGCATGATAGTTGCAAGAGCTGTTTGTTATAGGGTTGAGTAAAGTATCTGTTACCAACCAGAAGTGACAGGCTCACATTCAGCAGCAAAGAGGATGCTTTTAGTGAGATCTGGCACATAAACCTTTATACTTACAGATGCTATTCCTTGTGTTCCTTTTTTCTGACCGTCCTGAATGTAGCTGTGTTATAAAAAGTTCCCCATGCTGGCTCCGTGTCTTTCCTATTAGAACATTGCAGATGTGTCAAGGATGCACTTGTTCCAAAAGAAGCTGTTCAGGAAGGAGGCTCCACCCTTCCCCCCACCCCACCCCCAAGTGCCAGACCGGCCCCACAGGTTCCTCATTCAGCGCCCTGGCAGCCGAATGGTGCACTATCTCTTTAAAGCAGCTATAGTTTTGTGCCTTGGCCTGGTCAATTTGTTATGGTTTAAAACTGTGGAGCCAGCTGTCTGCAATCTGATGTAATGTTGCTATGGAAACCAGAAATGAAACACTTAAGCATTCACCACAGAATTACTACATATAGCATTAGCCAAAGTAATTAAAAGTTGAGCCATATGGGCTTTCTGCTGGAAAAATCTGCGAAAGAGAGGCTGGAAATCAAATGTTTCTATTTACAATACTGTAAATTCACTTTTCCACATCCTTTGGTGGGAAAAGTTGCCTTTTTCTTTTAAAGGTTTGCTCGGGGAGGTGGTGGGCTGTGCCATACAGATGATCGCGTTCACCTTCTCGTTTAGAAGATGATCATATTAAAGTTTATTTTAATACTCAGACCTGGGGTGACACCATCGCGTGTTTGAATGTGTATGAATAGATACTTTTGTTTTTTCGCTTTAGTTTATTTAAAACCTGTTCTATAATAGTTCTGAGCCTATTTCTTAGAATTGATCATTTATTTTATGTACAATGCAGATTTTCTGTATCTTCTACAACGTTCTTAAGGTAGAAAGATTTCTTTTAAAATATGTATATATATAATTTTTTAATTTGGGAGTTATATATATATTTTTTATGTTTCTTGATTTTAAAAAATGTTCTCAAACCCCTGTCCCCTGGTGGTATATTTCCTGAATAAAAAGATACGATATGTTATTTTCAGCATTTGGGAAGTGGCACATGCTTATTAAAAAGAGAAACACGAAGAATTTAAGCTTTACTCCCAGTTTAGGAGAAATGCATTCCGTTTACAGCATTTCTGTGTTAAAACAGCTGGACAGAATTTTTTAAAGGCAAATATTTCACGACTCATTTTTTCCTTTGGACTCAGGAGGAAGTGAGAAGTCAGTACCTCTCCATCAATAAAAAGCATCCTTGGGATACATTATTGAACTCTAGTAACTTCTAGGCTGACTAAAGAGGAAATTTTCTATTTCAAATATATATATACACAGACGTATTTCTTGAATGACTTGGGTTTTAGCTTACATTTTTCTTCACATAAATTGTGCTGAATCTATCTTGTCTAGTTTCCAAAACTGTAATGCAAAAGTTGTTCTTGGTTGCCATGGTTTGTGATTTGTCAATGGCAAACACCTCCAAAACCTTCATTTTTCTAGAAAAATAAAAATAATATTAGTTTAAGGTTCTAAAGAGCTCATGTTTCTCAAAAATACACGGAACACGTGAAAACAGTTAAATAAGGACCTGAAATAAGTTATTTTTCACTACAATGTATCTGGGCAGAGGAAAGTAGCACTCTGTGAGGGGCATTGCCTTTAAGCCTGTTGTCCTGCTTTAGCTATTGTGATTTCTCCCTGAAAAGTTCACTCTAATGCGCCTTTCCTACGTATGACTTGTGTCTGTGGACTAAGATTTTTGTATTCCTTCATTCTATATCCCATTTCTCTTTTTATTTCTCCTCGCTCCGTACACACCCAAAGATACCAACAACAACCAACAAATTAGGTGTGGGGGTGAAATACACATCAGTGATTTTCATCCTGTAATACAGCTTCCTGTATCTTGATTACAAACAATCTGTGCTTATTTCATTTTCACCTGATTTTAACATTTTTTAATGTAAGGGTTAGAGACATATTCTAAGTTTGTCCAATAGGTATGTACAGAGACCTTCTGTAATATAATGTTGCTACTTCTGTTAAAATTGCTTGGCTTTTGAGCTACATCAAGAAGGCAAAATGTTTTTAAATGTTTGTATATAATTCCATGCACTGTGGGTTGTCATTCAGGTTCCAATTACCCAGAATGAGGGTTGACCAAGTTCTCATTCCTCTGGTTGCCCACTCCGAATGTTTCATCACGCATCAACAATTCAATCAAGTAAAAATGAAATTCAAACCAGACAATACCATTACGTATTGGGAGCAATACTTACTACTTTATTTTAATTTTTTACCTCTTAAGTTTTAGTCCAAATGCCCTCAGCTTAATTGCCAATATCTGATGTAACCTCCCTCCTCTATTACCTGGGGGTCCAGTTTCTATTCTTTATTGCCAGGTAACCAATAGTTAACTTTAATTATGAAATCTACATGCAACATTCTATCTAGGAATTTTTAGAGAAATTGGACCTAGATATTGATACACTTCACAGAAGACGGAGAAGTACTCCTGTCCTGATGCCTTGCTGATGATAGGTTTATAATAATCATAAGCGGGTGAATGATTGGCTGAACCCAGACAGGGAGACTGTATAATGTATGCTGTGAGCTCCAGGGTGAGGACAGAGGCCAGGAAATGAGTTGCTTTTATCCCTTACAGAGTGCCATAGTGCTAAGAAAATATTAGTAGACTCACACGTGCACCATTTCTGTGCCTAATTCATATCATCTCTACCTCTTCTTCTCTTGAGCTGTTCTCTGCTAACTCTTGCTTCTCTTTCTTTTTGATTGTCTGTAAAATTGGGATTAATGCGAGATTTTCTTGGGGGGGAAAAGTCTCCACATTTGACTCGTGTTCAGAGATGTGGTTTGTTTTTGTTTTCTGTTGTCGTTTGAGGCATTTCTGTCTCTGCTATTTTGTGAGCCGAGTTTGAGGAAATGGAGAGAGGGCTGTTGTCAGGACGTGCAGGGGGAGCTGGAATCGGTCACCAGCTGCACAGGGTGTGCCGAGGCCACAAGCTCCCAGGCGAGCCCCGCACGCTCGTCGAGCCGGAGTCCTCTTTTGCTTTTTCACATTTTGAACAGATATAACAGAGGAAGCTGCATATTGAACGTTGGAGCTGACTTGGAAATGAAACCCTCATTTTGTTCACAAGGAAAGGATTGTTTTTAGCCTGGGTCACTGCTGCAGAGAGAGAATTTCTCTCTCTCTCTCTCTCTCTCTCTCTGTAATGTTTGATACTTGAGGGAAAACAGCTGGGCTTGAACATACTGAATCCCTGCAAAATGAAACGGGATGCTAGGGAATATGGACTGTGCTGTATGGCTGAAAGGTCAGCTTTTTCCCTTGTCTGTCTCAGAGGAATGTGAGGTCTGTCCTCACGCTGGCCTTGTGAGCCCTCGGAAGGAGCCGGGAGAGGCGGAAGGCATGGCTGCTATGTGGCAGACAGTCCCAACCAATGGGCGAGAGGAAGGCTCTTTGCATGTCTTCCTCTTTCCTGCCCTGCTGTTTTTGATTTTCGGGGAAGGACTGGAAAAAGTCAACAGAATTTTGGTTTGGAGAAGTAGTTGATGACCACGTTACACAGCAAGTCCTGATGGGCCAAACCACAGCAGCGTAACTGGAATCGCAGGGCTGGCCTTGGAGAGAGAGTCCTGCGGGAGTTCTCCTAAAAGGACAGGGAAGTAGTTGAAACAAATATCCCACATGCCACTCCAGGGCCAGGACGTGTGTTTCCGTGCCTAGGACCTAATTCTACACCGAATTCTAGACCTTACGATGGTATGTGGGGCTTTGTAAACCTGTCGGGCAGATTTGTTGGTGCCCCAAGTTCAGCGACGGAGCTGCCAAGGTTCAGACTGGCAGCGAGGCCAGCTGCATCTGGCCGCAAGGGCAAGGCTCTGGAGCAATTATCTGATTAACTTTTCCTTTGTTTCTTTGCCAGTCAAGAGAACAGTCGGATGATGAGACCGAGGAGTCGGTGAAGTTTAAGAGGTTACACAAGCTGGTAAACTCCACTCGCAGAGTCAGAAAGAAACTCATTAGGGTGGAAGAAATGAAAAAGCCCAGCAATGAAGGTAAAAAAGAAAAAATATATATACAAGCAAACACCACTGTGGTTATTCCAAAGGAAATCATTTGGGGTCAGTTTTTCAGTAGGAAAAAAAATACAATTCCAAGTGGAAAATGGGTTGAATTCTGTTGGAGGCCGACATATCGTGTCTGCATGTTAGCAGGGCCGTGCTCGGTGTGTTCAGAATGAAGGATCCTGGTGTCAAAAGCATTTTGGGTGCTTAGTAATTTAAATGTAACAAATATGGAAAATGGCTAGTGTGTGACAATGAAATGTTCTCAAGGTGTGGTATAGCTTTAATTATGAGCTTAATCCATTTTACATAAACTTTATATTATACCTTTATAACTTCTTTATAGCGTAAGCCTCCACCGCCAGAAAGGACGCTAGTTCTTGCTCAGAGAATTTAGTCCAAATTTGATACACATACATCTTGAGCAAACATCTAATAGTCAAGGCACTTAATGTCCCTTCAGATCTCTCAGAGATGATTTGTTCTTCTTGTAAACAATCTCAGGTCTCAATTCAAATGGGCCTTTGAGGACCTTCAGTTCTAAAGGGACCTTTAAGAGCTGTATGGCTGGGTTTAGCCAGATGAAACTATGATGTCAAAAGAGACATCAGCTTAGATTTGTTGAAATGAATAGTGAACCTTTCAAGTATAATTATGCCGGTTTAAATCTCAACCGTACTCATCTCTCTTGTCAGTAATGTGCACATGTAGCCTCTTATAAATCCTCCCTCCCCCCAAAATAAAATAATTGAATAAGATTTTCCTGTTTGGAAAATGATAATATGTGAATAGGAAAAAAATACTAGCTCATGCCTTTAAGAAAAAAAAAAAAAGCATGTTACTTGTTAAAATGTCACATCTACATTGTGAGGAATTTCAAAATTTTAACATGGAGGTTTTGAAATGATCTTTGTAGAGGCCTATTTGCTATATGTAAATAAAATTAAGCATGTAGGGAAATGAACTTCCTCTTATTTGCAAAGGGTTTCTTGTTATTATTGCTGCTTTTTATTTTTGTTTGTTTATTGTTATTTATTGGTTTAAATCTTCTAGACTAATATGGAAGGTAAGGGGGTTACTATGGGACAGTAGGAGTTAGGAGGGAAAAGAGAGGAGGAGGGGAGAGGGAGAAATGAGCTTCCCGCCATTCCCCCTCCCCCACCCATCACCCAGGCTGGAGTGCAGTGGTGTCATCATAGCTCACTGCAGCTTCGAACTCCTGGCCTCAAGCAGTTCTCCTCTTGGCCTCCCAAAGTGCTAGAAGAAATCAGCTTTATAGCTAATTTCATAAACTTAAGATTGTCTTTAATTCCAGGGTTTCATATGGGTGTCCTTTTTCATGGTAATAATGTTTACTTTGGATGCGGTGCTGATTTACATTTAAATTTGCATTTAAATTTACATTTACATTTGGATATTCTGATACCTGCCTGGCAGTCCTGGTTTCCACAGTATAGAATATACCCCTGATTTTCTCGTACCGTGGCAGCTGTTACTGAAATCACAGAGTGTCAGTTAGTGCTGTCAGGGAGAACCATATGAAATTGTCAACATTCAAGCTGAAGGCACATTTTAAAACAAACCTCACGACCACTTGCCAAAATCAAATCTCAAATATAACAAATAGATTGCTGTGTCTTGTCCATAACTGAGCTAAAATGGGTGAAGTACCTAGTGCTTCAGTGGGCCTGTCACCCATTGGGCCCTTCACACATCATGGCCGCGTGCACTAGAATAACATGTTTAAAAAGACATACATAGCCTGATTCGCATATTTATGTCAGAATAAATCAATCCAACAATCTCTGAGAGGCATAGTTAAGAATAAGACAAAATGTACCAAAAGAGGTAACTCTAGGGTAACAAGTAATAACTGAATGGACCCCTGGCTTTGAATTTTAATCCATCTGGGCATGAATTAGGTTTCGGTGATGGGCAATGGACTCAGTGAGCTTGAGTCCCAAGTTACAGTCTGGTGTCTGATCTGATGTGTCAGGAGCTGAGGTGCCACTGGCTGGACTGTCTGTATCACCTGGACAGGCCTCAGGTGTGTGTGTGTGTGTAGCTCAGGGCACCTGATTTGGGCTGTCCCCAACACCCTGCTAGACTGGCACTCCCTCCATCCCCTGCATAATAGAACTCTCTGAGGTTCCTCACTGGCAAAAGAACTGGTGGTACATGGGAGGGCCTCCCTTGGTCTCTGTTCTTCCTGCAAAGCAGGAAGAATTCACACTCCCAATAATAACCCTTCCTCTCGGTGCCCTTGAACTCACAAAGAGTTGATCCTTTGACTTCTCGCATGCATGCCTGTGCCAATACTACATTGTCTGCATGGTAATTACCATTTATTCTGAGAGCATTCCATGAGCCAGGCACTCCCTAAACACTTTAGATTTTATATTCCCTTTTAACACCACCCTCAGAATAGCCACCAGAGGCAGGCAATTATACCACCCTCATTTCACAGATGAGGAAGCTGAGATGCCAAAGGGCTTAGTAGTTTATTCCCAGCCACCTAGCCAGCCAGGGAAGGCCCAGAGTGACACCCAGGCGGCCTGGCTTCCCCCAGCAGCCTGTGTTTCCACTCCGCTCCCACCTCTTCTCTTCCCTCACCAGCTCTGGAGCCCTGGGAAAGCCAGGAGAGTCCTAGTTCTTCACTTGATCTCACCCTTGTAAGTTGGGTTTTGAGTTTATGTTGTGGCACAGATGGCCCTGGACAATATTTAATATAGGCCACATCGGTGCCCTTTGCCCATTTCTATGTCTCTGCCCCAGAAGAGTCACTCTTCCCATCGCTCCAGCTCAGCTGCACACGGTCATGAATCATCAACTTTTATACAGAGCGTTTCAGCTGATTGAGGACCTTCACGTATCTTACTTTACATGTAACATTCTCTTCACGGTAGCCTTACCAGGGATACCACGTAAAGGTAAGCATGATCACAGGTGATGAAACAGAGACTCCAAAGGAGGAAGTAATTGTCCAAGGTCGTGGTGCTGGAATCTAGCACAGGAATCCATGTTCTTGGCATTAGTCCACACCCTACCTCTCTCCCCCTGCCAAAATCACCTTTACTTTGGTATTTGGGTCTCAGCTGACTAAGACGAATAAAAGTCTGTCATGTGAAGCAAGTCACACCAAAGGGGATGGATAGTTGTACTTCTAAGTCAGAGCAAAATGGGAGAAGTGATGCACCAAATCCAAGGAATCCATGTCCCAGCTGGGATGTCAGGCCGAGGGCCAGGCACAGACAGGGGACCTGCACTCAGAAGGTCTGCTCTCGGCACAGGCCTTGCAGCCACCTGGGAAGCACTTGCCACTTTTCCCTTCAACTCCTTACTAGGGGCAGACTATCCAGAACCGGAAAATAGAGCCACACACGTCATGGGCACACAGGCGCCAGCTGCTTATAGACCGAGATATGACACAGAAGCACTGGACTCTCTGAACATGGAGGCCGGAAGATGTCCCAGCCACTGCCAAGTGACAGATCTGTAGAATTTCCAGGGTAGACCCACCTGGCCTCCCTAAACCCCCTCAGGACTGTGGGTGGATAAGGGCCATTGCATGTCAGAGTGGACACGTGGGCTGAATGTAAAGCCACGAGCGTGTCCGACTTCTGTTATAGAGAAACCGCTGTGGGGCTGCCTCTGCCACCAGCCTGTGCCATGGTCAGCCGCTTCCTCCTGGCTGTGGAGGTTGGGCTGTATCTAGAAGAGGTTGCCATTTTTACTTGTAACAACATAAACACCCTGGGTCTCCCCACCTGGTCAGTATGGCGTCCTGAGGAAGGAGCAGGAAACTTCCATGATATTTGTTCACTGCCTCTGGGCAGACGAATTCCCCTCAGAACCCCAGACCCTGCTTTTAAACTCTCCTGAGAGATCCCTGACCAGTTCTGCAGTGGACTTTGGATGGGACCTAGTTTTGAATGCATCTCCTTCCCCACTTCCCCCGTCCCCCACCATCTCCTAGACGTTAATGTGAACCTGATCTTGGGCCGAGTTTAATAGTAGCTGGCCTTTTTTCTTTGTATACGTAACTGTAATTCCCATCAGTGGGAACATAAGCCTTCTTTAGAATTTTAAAGGACTACTATGGTTCCAGCCATCTCTCCCCTCAGAAATGAGCATTCCTCCCCCTTTATCTGTGACATCTAACCGCACTAACCGCACACTGGCATCCTTGTCCCTGCTGGTATATTTAGTGCCATCCTTCTGTCCCAAGGAACTGTTTCTTTTTTCCTCTTCACCACGCAGCAAGGGGAAAGTTGTGGAGCCCAAAAGTTTCCCTCTCATTAAAGGGCCACGGCCAGTGGGGATCACTACACCCACAGTTTGACCTACTTCTTTTCTCACATCTGTTCACATAACACATCCAGAAAAGAACTCAGTTTTCCTGCCAGCACGTCCAAACCTTTCCACTGGGCTCGGAGGGCTTGGCCGCCACCTGGGTCCAGTGAGGGTTTCACGAGCTGGAATCCTTGAGCCGAAGTAGGACGCTCTGTGGAAGTGCCTGCGTGTCAGGGGCCTTAAATGCCCTTGCAGCTTCCTAGCAGGGCCTGAGTTGAATATCCGGCCAGGATCACCCAGTTCCCTAACTTTTTGTGTTTGGCCTGTCAACAGGAGATCATTGGTCAATCGTGTTTGCAAGATACAACCTTTTATGTTGCTTCACCCCACCCAAGCTCCCTTGGAGATTTAATCACTTAAATGGCATATGTACCAATAAAAAAATCACTGTCAGCCACATGGCATTCGTCACTCTCCAACTATAAAAAGCCACGAGAGCCAACAGGAAGGAGGGCCTTTGAGAAAGGGGAAAGATTCAGATTCCTAGCTTCTGAGGATTGCACTTAGACACTGGGGAGAAATTACCTTGAAATGCTGAGGCATAGCGTGATCATGACTGCCTTAGATTTTACAAATGGCATTTTCAATAGGTCTGTGGAGTTGTTTGGTCTACAAAGATATTTAAAGAAGAAGAAAACACATCTGAAACCTTTTAACATTAAGCTTATGTGAAACTAGGCATTCGCACAGTTTATTTTCATTTTTATGTGCATCTTTCGGTGGGAGCCGGGTTTATGAAGAGGGTGATGCTATGCAGAGGGAGGTCATTATGGTCTCTGTGTGGACTAGCTCACTTTTTGCAGGGCGGGGAGTGTAAATAAGGTTGTACGAGCGAATGCAAAGCTTGTGCTCACAGGGGACTCTGTGTTGGTTCCCCTCCAGGTGGGGAGGAGCACGTGTTTGAGAATCCGCCAGTCCTGGACGAAAGGTCTGCCCTTTACTCTGGGGTGCACAAGAAGCCATTTTTCTTTGATGGCTCTCCTGAGAAACCTCCGGAAGATGACTCGGACTCTCTCACCACGTCTCCATCCTCCAGCAGCCTGGATACCTGGGGAGCCGGCCGGAAGTTGGTCAAAACCTTCAGCAAAGGAGAGAGTCGGGGCCTGATTAAGCCCCCCAAGAAGATGGGGACGTTCTTCTCCTACCCAGAAGAAGAAAAGGCCCAGAAAGTGTCCCGCTCCCTCACGGAGGGGGAGATGAAGAAGGGTCTCGGGTCCCTGAGCCACGGGGTAAGTACGGATGGTGTTTGCTTCTATGACAACAACCGTCGCAGGCACCACCTGCTGGTGTCCCTGGAGGAGGTTCAGAGTGTCCGGAAGCAAATCCGCTTGAAGAAAACGGATACTAATTATTCCTGTTCCAGAGCTTTTCTCTGCCAGCGTCCCTCCAGAAAAGGCGTTCCCAGCAGCACCTGTGACCTGCAGCTGCTCCGGCAGAAACCCAAAGGGGGAGGCAGCTGCGGCTTCCCCAGCAGAAGGGTGCGCGGGCGCTCCGCCGTCAGCGAGTTCAATATCACCTACGTGGTGGAGCGGAGTCTGTACAGCCACCTGAACCTGACCCAGCTAGTGCGGCCTGCCTCAGACAGGACCCTGAGCAAGGCCGAGAAACAGGACCTGAGGCGGTGCTTGCTGGAGGAGGAGGAGGAGGCAAAGAGGAAGTGGGCTGCCACAGTGGACCGCTGTACTAAAAGGGTTCTCTTGAGAATCCACCAGAAGTCTGTGAGTCACAAAGATGGTCCTAGGACGGCCTTGTCATTTCTGTGATGTGCACTCAAGCATTATGGCCTTTCTTCGGGGGAGCCTGGCTTCTTCCTCCTTCTCTTCTCTCTTTCTACTCATAGCCTCAGGGTCCATTCCACCATCACCTTGAATTTCGAGTCCTGCGTTCACATCGAGGTGGCATTTCCTCTTTGTCCATTTACCCCCTGCCAGGTGGTGCTGATCCAGAGGGGAGCGTCCAGGGCCCGGGGTGGGGTTTGGCTGCCTGCGCGAGTGGCTGCCTCGGGTCCCAGCCACCACGTTACTTGACCTCAGAGAAGCTGATGCAGAACAGCCGGGCATCTCGCCCTTGAAAGAGATGCTTACTCTTTTGGTTAATTAAAACAATAGGAGCTCGCTCACGGAACGCCTGTCGTCATCACGGCCACCAATTCTGTGATTCGAAAACATTGCAAAGGACACTTCTTGTAGTAGTGGGGCAAGCGGAAAGTGTGCGAATCTACCAAGAAAGAAAAAAATCAGAGCTCTTTTGTTTTACTGCAGTTTATTCAATGTTCTTATCTTTTTGAACAAATGAATTGACATTTGGAGATGTCTCCCGCTGCCCTGTAGATTCTTCGGTATAGAGCAAGGAATAAAGTACTTACTTTCACATAGCAGAATGTTTTTCAGTTTTAACACAGAATAATCAGAGACCTGGTACAATTTATTTTCAGGGCATGACTTATTTTGAACTCCAGAATATAGGTATTTTTCCTTCTGAAATTCCCACCTTTTAGCTTGTACAATGGCCCATATAAAATGGTGCCGAGTGAAGAAGAGTGTGGAGTTCCTGGCCCTGCTGCCCTCTGGCACGTTGCTTAATCCACTTGGGACTGCCAGCTGTGGGCTCCTTCTAAAGACCTGAAAGAATAGGCTATGCTTCCATCACAGAGTTCCTTCACATTCATGAATAGGATGTTCTTCCCTGGACGATTACTGTTGTTTAAATTCATTCAATCGAGTCCCGCTTTTGTGAAAAGGAAGACTGACTTGTCAGTGCCAACCTTAAAGTGACCTTCTCTGTTCCAAAGAGATGGTTAGGGCCCTTGGGTTTTCCGAGTACTTCTACATGTGCTGACTTTCTTCCTAGATCTTATTTTCTATCTTTTCATATTTGTATGATTCTTGCAACACTTTTAATATGATTAGTATCAGCAGTTTTTTGTTGGTTCGTCTTTATTTTAAAATAACAGAATTCTCTTTCTCACTCACTCAGCCTCTGGTCTGCTGTGACCCACAGATCTTTTGTAAAATACCAGTCTTGGTATCATTTATTCTTTTACCTTCAGAAGCCTTCTGCCCAGTTCATCTGCCTTCGTGCCTTTTGACATTACGTTGGCAGAACAGATCTACTTCTCTGTTATGTGATGACTCACCTCTGTGAGTTTAAATCATGAAATACTGAGAATTTATCCAATTTGAGCATTTTGAGTTGCTCATGTGCCTCTTGTGTTATTTATTGCCAGATTAATAAGATCACTTCAGCAGGACTTTCTCTCTAGAAGTGATATTTCTGAGATCTGTGCTAATTAACATTGTGGGCCAGTGATTAATTCTTCACTGACATTGAGTGTGGACATCTATGCAAACTTGTTTGTAAGCACCAATCTCACTGTCCCTCCCACCTCCACCCAAGCTGGTACTATGTAATCTCTATCCCAAGTATCAGTCTGAGATTGAGCTATTTTTTAGGTACTGTGAGCTTGAGGCACAATTGGATACTTTGAATACTTGCTAAAATAGGCAGTCAATGCTAAATTAGAAGTTTGCACATACCTTTTATTGTAAGTGCAATTATGTAATCAGGAGAATAAATTTTAGTTTTCTAAATTACCTAGATAATGTAAGAGAAAATAAATGTTTTAATAATAGAAAGAACGTTTTTTTTCCTTTAACAAAAGGGATTCATCTTCTATGCTAAGTTTATTTTAAAAGCTCTTTTCTATTCTCCTTGTCATGTATTTGTTTCATTTTATCCAAAAGCGTCCTATAATCTTCAACCTTGATCTTTTTTGTCTTTCAAAAATGCCATATTTGCTTGATGACACCTCAGGGAAATGATAATGCTTTGTATCCACTGGAAGTGGTCACCTGTCATTGCTTTTTATTTGGTCATTTAATTTTTGTTTGGGAGAACAGACATGCATGACATTTTGGAATTTTGTCCATTTTTAAATTTAGTCCCCACAAAACATGTTTCCAACTGCATGACCATTCCATTGACTAGTGCTCCTCATCCCAAGCATCTATCTAAAATGTTTTTATAATTATCTGTACAGGAGATGTATGAACTAAAAAAAAATCTTCATTTCGGTTTCATTTGTTTACCATCATCAAAGTCAAAGAGTGGTTTATTTACTTTTACTATGCTCTTTACAATCCACTTTCTCTTTTGAAGGACTGCTGCTTCGAGGACTACTTGATCTTATAGAAAAAGCTGGAGATTAATTCAAACAATATTCATTGTTATATTTTTTGTCAATCCCCCATTGATAAAAAGAATCAGTTCCGCATAACTTAGCATATCACTGGGAGAGATTTTAGTTGGTAGTTAAAATCAGTCTATTCTTTAAGCTTTTCATTTTAGAAACGAATGCATACAGCAGACATATGAAAACATAAATGAGCTTCTAATTTACTGCAGTTATGGTTTCCACATAAATTTTTTGTCAGTTGTTTCATATGCAACAGAAATAATGTGCTGGGCTCCAGTGTTGCAGTAGATGCTATAGTTTAAAGCCACAAAGTGATCAGGCATCTGGGTGCCATACTGTGTCTGCACAGCCCTGAGTCACAGCAAAGGGACTAGAATCAAATCACTGATTTTGCAAGAATGAGCAAACTTATCTGGCATTATAAGCTGGAAAGGGAAAGTCAATGTTAAAAATTAGCCTTGAGAAATAGGCATAACATGACTTGCTCCGGTAGGTGATTCAGTGAGTGTTTTGTGTAGAAAGGTCTTTCTCTTTTTATAGAGTAGATACAGGTCCAGTTAAGTTGGCTATAAAGGAAATCAGATTCCTGTTGATATTTAACATACAATTAGGGTAATGACCGCTGGAAAACAAACCAGCGCTGGTGAAGACCAACAGATCCGTGATATCCTGATGGTGGTTATCCTGAGATGTCTTCCTCGTCTCCTGCCTGGCCCTCCTTTTTGCTGCAACTGCCATTTCTCACTTTGTGGCCCATCCCTGGGATGCCCTGGTTTTACAATTGAACCCCCAGATTGTAAGGCCCAAAACAGAGCTACAGCCCTTAATTTGCATATTTGTAATGTTGACTAAGAATTCAATATAACGGTTGTCAGGGCAAGCTACCAAATTCTCAGTACAGCCTCAGTGGGAGGTAATAGGAGAGAACAGCATTCATGGAGTGTGTGCCCTGTGTCAGACAGTGTGCTAGAAGGCTTTAGTATATAATGTAGGTACTGGTTTACTAATGAAGAATCCAAAACTCAGAGTTGAGTACTTGACCTGTGATCACGCAGCAAGTAAGTGGCAGAACCAGGATTTGGGTCTACATCGGTGTGATTCCAACAGCCTAGACCTTTTCCTCTTATCCTCTCAATTCAGTTAATTAATATGTATCTGAAGTATATTTATCTTAAATAAGCAATGCTTATAGTATATATTGTACTTTTCTGTTCATTTTTTCCATTTAATAGCTGGTGCTTAGGGTTCTCTAAAATATTGGCGATGAAGAATGGTAAAGCCCAAGCCTACTGTTCAACTTTTATTACCAATTTTCAAAAAGGATAATTTGTTGTAACAAAATTAGAGTGCTTTGGGGAAGTAGGACGGTTATTGAGTGGCTTTCGCTAGAAAAACAACAGTGAATTTGAACCAAGTTCTGCAAAATAAAAAAAAAAAAATCACTGAAACTTAAGCAGTTCTGTAAAGTTAGAAACAAACTAAAAGGACAGTGAGGTTCTCGTTCTGTGTAACATCAGCATTTTTCCTATTGAAATTAAAGGGGTGGTCAAAGACAGTCATGGAATCAACCTTTTTTCCTGGGCAAATGTGGCGTCTCCACTTCATCCACTGTGAGAAAAGGGGTCACCACTAATTAAGTGGGGCAGTGAGATGGGAAGGTTATCAGCATTTTTGGCTAGGATGGGGAAGCAATGAGTGAGTAATCTTCTTGGCTTGATTGGGCTACTGTAAACATAACCTTTTCTCCCCCCTTCTCAGCGATTTAAAACTAAACAAAATCTGTTAGAAAATCTTGCTGTTGGTGTCAGAGCCATAGGATTTCTGGACCTGCGTTTCCAAAATCCTGGAGCACACGGATCCTCTAATACAAATCCCTCCGTTTTTACTGCTGTATGTAGCTGATACGGAGGGGAAGTTCTGTGCTAAGACACAGGAATCTTACAGCACTAAGCTCCTGTGAGGTCGTGGAGGTTTTCTGGATCTTTGTTTTGTTTTTGGTGGGGGTAAATGGTTGGTTTTTGCATGTTAAGGGGGTAAAGGGGATTGTAGACCTCGGGTGTAGGCAAAGTTCCAGTGGCCTGTGAAAGGGAAAAATGAGTGACACTTCCTTATGACATGAATCATGTGTTTTTTTTTTTTCCTCATCGTTTCTTGTTTTCTACTTTCATCCTTTACACGTACTCGTGATTCAGAGCTGTCCTGCTCATGGGAAGAGGGTTGGTGCACTGCCTGCTAACTTGAGCGTAACTGAATTATTTCTGCCCTGCCCTCTCTTTTCCATAGAGAACCTGTAGTTTTGGAGGATTTGACTTGACAAACCGTTCTCTGCACATTGGCAGTAATAGTTCCGACCCAATGGTGAGTATATGTCAGAGGAAAGCAAAAGATTTGGATTCAGATGATGTGTTTGACGATAGTTTCCCATTTGCTGTGTTTGAGAGTGGATACTGGGTAATGTTTTCCTTGGTAAACCTTAATCATGTTTGGAAAGCAGTCCTACTTGACCCAACTTAAAGGCTCTCCTCTGTACCATGTGGAAGGAATGATGACCACTCTGGCCACCACCTCCCTCCTGGAAGTAACACAGTTCCTTTAAGGCTTTTGTTTCCAATTTTCTTCAAGTAACACATCCAGATGAGTTTGGCTTCTATGGTCTGAGTCATTTGTGCACATGGTCTTTTATTCACGCTATTTGCAAGCACATACTATTACACACACGTAGTGCAACAGGATGGAGCCCTGTGATTTGGAGACCGAGAGTCTGCACTAGCATTTCAAAACAATCAGTCTTACCATGGGCCCAGTACCTCATCCTGAAAGAACTAGGCCTTTGTGATGTGGGATGTTCTGGAATGAACTCAGTCCCCTTGGGGCCAAAGCAAACCAGAGCCCTCAGGGCCAAGGTTACTACTACCTTCCCAGACCTGCTTCTGGATCATGGTTTAAGAACAAACCACCACTGTGGTGCACAAGTTCTGTTCCCTGAAGTTTGCTTTCTCAGGCCCCAACGCTGGAGGTGAGTCTCATACACAGTTTTGCTTGTCCCTTGTGTATTTTGTCATGAAACTGTAAAATGAGGATTTCATGCTTTATGTTTGTTATGATCATGGGTCAGCAAAAATACTGCTCTGTGATATATATGAAGTGTTTGAGTATTTCCTGGAAGAGAATTAAGCCATTTTATTTGAATAGCAAGCTTTATTGATTTTTAAACCCATAATTGTATGTAGTCCATCTTTTTAAAAAATGAAAGTATGATTTCTTTTCCTTTCCCAGGGGAAAGTTTTGGGTTTTTAAAAAATTGTTTCCTAACGCAAAATTGAATAAGAGGTGACCACAACCTAGCTTGTTAGGAGAAGGAAATGAACACTCAGGAGGTGACCACACTGAGCTGTCAGTGACAGAAACCCAATCTGATGTTGTATGTCTAATGACTGAGCTCTCAGCAAGTGTTCTCACCCCTCTCCTCCGACGACTCAGTAGTATTCTCTCCCTCTTCTGGCACACTCCTGGGATTACGTGAACATTGGTTCAAGTAAATCACTCTTTGATGAAATGTAGTCCCCCTGGGTGTTTAAAATGATGGAAGAAATAAAACTGGGCAAGAATGTACTAGGATTAAATATAATAAAAAATGACTGATGTCCTACTTTGAACAAACAAACAAGAAGCCCCTTCATCAATTGGTTTTAATTTTTAATCAAAGAGATGAGAAACAGCACTGAGTTAACATGAGAAAAACTTTAAGATCTTGGGGAATGCTCATATTTTTCTGAGAGCTAGAACATTAATGGTTTGAATAATAGAACCTGTTTCTGGGCTTCATTTTCTGTGACTAATGGGACTTGGAACATTCTGTTTTACAGGGTAAAGAAGGAGATCTTGTGTACAAAGAAGTAATCAAATCACCCACTGCCTCCCGCATCTCCCTCGGGAAAAAGGTGAAATCAGTCAAAGAGACAATGAGGAAAAGAATGTCTAAAAAATACAGCAGCTCTGTCTCTGAGCAGGTGAGCGGCTACCTAGCAGAAAGCCCCTGGGTTCTTCCTGACAAGGAAAGCTGAGGGTGACCCGTCTGAGATTTTAAGTGGTGCTTTTAAATGGTGCTAAATACGTATATTCCCTGGCATTAACCTACTGCAGGACCACACTTTGTTTACATGGATACACATTCAATTCAACAGTCAATTGTTAAACACTTTGGATTGTTCAGGCACCATGCTTGGTACTGGGAATATAAAATTCAGTCTCTGCCTTGGCCTCCTGTGGACAGACAAGAGGAAAGACACACATAATAAAGGATTATCCTTTTGTGCAATGAGCACTTTTACTTTCTAAAATATCCCTTGCTACGAAATGGATGTCACCAGAATCAAACCTAAAAAAGTTGTTTGGACAGCAGACTTGTCAAATGTAGTATAAATTGTTCTAGAAGCACACAGCCAGTCTGAGAAGTAAACTCAGAAAGTACTTCCTGGCTACCGCACTTCAGTACTAATCATGTCTCTGAGGGGGATGTTTTCGCTTAACTGGTCCTATCTTAGCCATTAAGATATCACAGAATTGATTTTTCCTCCCCTTGTTCTGTAATTTCATCGCTAGAAATATGACCCGTTTCTGTCTTAATCGCGTGGGTGGAGGGAATAAAGACACTTGACATGTGGGGCCTCCAGGTAATTTTGACCATTAGATTTTCAAAACACTCTCCTCTGGCACCTTCATAGTAAGCTTTGTAGCCTGTTGAAGTCCCGTATATGAGCTGGCTGTCTATTTGAAATATGTAGAGGATGCTGCTTTATCTACCAAATAAAAACAGCCGGGAAAGCAAACATTGTTGCTCGGCTGCTGCCCTCTGGTGGCCAGAGTGAGCTCAAACCAAGCTTCGCCCTGTGTGAATTGCTCAGCACCACCAGCCAGCCAGCCACTGTGCTTAGATTCAGATAAAACCTGGGGACAGCTTCAGTTAATTACAGTGGTTCTCATGGGGTAGGGAGATGGGAGGGGGCTATGATTTTACCCCCCCCCCAACACACACACGGACCACGGGACAATGTCTAGTGTTTTCTGTGATAGTCATACTGGGTTGGAGTGAGGTGCGTGTTACTGGCATCTTGTGGGCCGGAGATGCTACTAAATGTCCCTGCATACATGGGATGGCCCCGCAGCAAAGAATTCCCCACCCAAAATGCCAGAGTGTTCCTGGCTGGTTAGACCTGCCGGAGAAGTCTGGGCTGCCTTCAGTGCGTCTTCACCGTGACTTTTTTCCTTATTCTTTTCATTTTCTTGTCCCTGTGAGTGAAGACAGGATGGTGATTCTGTGTTTCTGCCTCGCAGTGCAGTAAACTGTGCATACTCTTCTGCCGCTGACAGCCTGCAAGAGAAAGAAATGCCACTAATTTAAAACACTGTATTATGTTTGCTTTTACCCACAATTGAAGCAGCCACTAAAAGCCCTGATAAGCTTATGTTCCCAGCAATTTTCTGCTTTATGGATCATGAGCATAGAATTTTAATGTCATTTTGAGCATTTTTCTATAATTTTACTACCTTATAGCAATCTTGTATTCTTAGTACTCTTTTTTTTTTAAAGCAATCATTTCACATAAGTTAAGGGAAAAAAAAGAAACAATTGATCATTATAATGCTTTCTGGAAAGAGAAAATTAAAGTGAGATTTTGTGTGGTTTAAAAAAACTTTTTAGTAAATATCAACCATTATGGTAGTGATTTTTGTTTTCTATGGTCCTGCTATATGCCCAGAACCTGGAATAGTACCAGGTTGGTTTATTATTGATTTATTATTGGTTTATTTATTTATTTATTTATTATAAATAATCAATAAATAATGTGATGAATAAATTAATTTTTTAAAACATTTGCAAACATATATCAGAGATTATGTATTTAACACTGCTGTTTTTCAAAAATGTGTGCTTTTCCCAGAACCATTACAGAAAGTTTTAAATGAAAAGATCACTTATTTCATGATTCAGAAAGGAAAAGGGGATTTTTTTTTTTTTAAGGAATTCATACTTTGCAGGTTCAGTAACTTCCCAGTAGTAGCAACTCTGTTTATAGTTGTTTTGAGGCTGTTTGCTCACTTTCCTTAAATGTAAAGCTCAAGTGTGTGTTGGATCAGAAGCTGCCACAGCCGTGGTCCTTAAATTTGTTTGCAGGGCAGAATCGCATTAAAGCCCTTCTGATGACTCAGCACCATGCAAATGACAGGTTTCCTCTAGATGATTTTGTGCTCACGTGGCCATGCAGTATGCCAGGCATTTTCTATTTTGGCAAGTAAACAATGCTCACTGCAAACTTTCTGAAGTGTGATATTGTCTATTGATACAGCACCACTGACCACAAGTAAGCATGTTACACTCACATGTGCAGATGGGGAGCTGCTGAGCTGACAATCCCACCCCAAAAAGTGAAATCCTGATCTGAAAGAGCCTTCCTAGCTTTTCACTAACGACACTTAGAAAAAAAGTGAAAGAGGCTAACACCATAGAATAATATGTGGAAATTTTATTATAGACCAAAAATGGAATTTTTGCTCTATGTCTGGGGCTTAAGTTGGTATTTCTTTAGTGGATGTCAATAATTTGTGTAAATGGAAACATAAGAATCCTGCCAATTTTTTTTTCAAGGAGTATACTTTTTTTAAGTGTGTTTCCCTTTAAAGTAGATTAAATGCCATCTAATGGTCCTTCCAGATATTACATTAATAGTGGGTTGTACTTGATCTACATTTGAAGTCCAGCCTCGTTACTGGACTGTTGAATATGCTAAGAATCTCTAAGCTTTTAACTAAATATTTTGTCTGTATGGTAGGTAGATACTTCTCAGAGATTTTAAGAATATCTATTTGAGCATGAAAAATAATTTTTGAGTGCTTAATAGTAACATGGCTTAGAATTAAACTATCTTTAAAATTAAACAAAGGTATAGGTTAAAAGGAGGAGGATATTGGGTATAGAATCCAATATAGGTGTAAATATTGATTCGACTGGTTTAGCTGAGGACTAAATTGCTGAGAATTACAAAATAGCACCTGTCTACTCTGATGAAACTTACTTTGTTGAACCCTTTTCAGGACTCCGGCCTGGATGGAATGCCCGGCTCTCCTCCCTCTTCACAGCCTGACCCTGAACACATGGACAAACCCAAGCTCAAAGCCGGGGGTTCCGTAGAAAGTCTTCGGAGTTCTCTGAGTGGGCAGAGCTCCATGAGTAAGTCTTGCTATAACTGTAGACGCTTTTCTTTGGAATTAAGAGCAGACATTTATTGAGTGCCAGGTTTGGGCAATTCGAAGATAACGAAGACCATGTTACTATCCTGTGGCTGCTACTAGAGAGTCAGACCTGCAAACCCTTTGGACTTAGAATCGTAGTTGTTTAGTAGTGGACATACAGCAGTGGCACAAAAAAGGGGGTGATTGGTTTTCATCAGAGAAGACGGACAGCATCTCAGAGGAGGGATCTAGGGAGGGAGGATGACTAAGCCAGGGTGAAAAGCACACGCAGATAACCAACAAAATAAAGGGAAACGTCACCGATGACAAATGCTGCGCAGGTAGTTCAGGGCCAGTGATGGTTGGTGTTGGCCAGATGACATGGGGGAAGAGACCAAGTTTAAAGCCACCACTTTAAGTTCTTTCCCTTGGGCAAGTTACGTGAGCTCTCTGAATTTGTTTCCTCATCGGTAAAACAGGGTGAAAGTCGTGTGCGTTGCAGACGAGAGCTTGCGAATGGCAAGGGCACAGTGCAGTGCCCAGCGCGCGGCATCCTTTGTCAGGGAGGCTCCACGTCATGGGGGTAACTTGCCATGAGTCCCCTGTCCAAGCAGGCGCTTGAGGAGGGGTAACAGAGAACTGGAGGCTGGGCCTGGCTCCGGTCCCGACATGGTCGCAGCCCCTGGCCTCCGTTCTCTGGCCTCCGTTCGCTAATCGGCAATACCTTCCGCACCTCGCAGCTTTGCCGTGTGGGCAGTCTGTACTCACTCTGCTTCTTCCTGTTTTCCCGTGCAGGTGGCCAAACAGTAAGTACCACCGATTCCTCAACCAGCAACAGGGAAAGCGTCAAGTCGGAAGACGGTGATGACGAAGAGCCGCCCTACCGGGGCCCCTTCTGCGGGCGCGCCAGGGTGCACACGGACTTCACCCCCAGCCCCTACGACACAGACTCGCTCAAGCTCAAGGTATCTCTTGCCCTGGCCTCAGAGCCGGGAACTGGGCTCTTTTGTTTTTTTAAGAGTTTTTCTTTCCTCCTACGTGTTGAATGCTGGGCTATTGCGATGCAGATGGGACAGTGTGTGTCTACCTTGATCCACTGGTCTCTGCAGTGAGAAACAAAACCACAAGGCAGCCAGTGGTTGAGGCAGGAGGGCCTTGTGTTAATCCCTCTGTTGTGACCACCTCATCCCCTGGCCCTGTCCTCTGACCTCAGCTTCCCTCTAGAATGCCTGCTGCCTCTCCACCCCTTGGTTTCTGTGTCTTCTCCATCTAAAGAAAGATGACTGCGTTCTCTGTGTGAACAGAGATATTTATGTGGGACAGATGGAGGTCCACAGAATGCACTCAGTGGTCACAGGACAGGGATTGCTGCTGGCATGGCCTGGGACTGCTGGGAAACACTTTCTCCAAGAAGTGGGAGCGCTCTGGATGGCGGGAGGTGTTCAGAGTGCCAGGTGGCAGCCTGGCTAACAGCGCCAGAGACGCCTCAGGCACGCCTGGTCCTGCGGGCAGGAGGGTGGAGGGGCCGTGACCTGGGGCCAGTCAGAAGTGCTCCGTCTGGCCCCTGCTGCCCTCCCAGTGAGCTCCTACCTGAAGAGCTCAGGAGGGTGACTTATGGAACCCTGATTCTGGCCTTTGTAATGTTTTCACTGTGCGTGACCCACGCATCTGACCGATTCATGATTTGTGCTTAGAAACGTACCTAATGGAAAGATGTTTGCTCTCTGGGCCACAGAAAGGAGATATCATTGATATAATCAGCAAACCGCCCATGGGGACCTGGATGGGCCTGCTGAACAACAAAGTGGGCACGTTCAAATTCATCTACGTGGACGTGCTGAACGAGGATGAGGAGAAGCCCAAGCGCCCCACCAGGAGGAGGAGAAAAGGAAGACCACCCCAGCCCAAATCTGTGGAGGACCTCCTCGATCGGATTAACCTGAAAGTCAGTCACTTCGTGTTCTTGTCACACGTTGGTTGCCTTTGCCTCTCCCAAACCAAGCAAGTGAGAGCACTTTTAGAGTGAAGCAGGGGTTGATCTATGTTGCCCAGCAAGGGAGGCCCATTGCTACCTACCGTGAGAATCCATTCTTCTACAGAAATAGTTAGCATTACTCTAGTGCTGGCCTTGACCTCAGCTGTGTGTGATAGCCTAAGCCCCAGGTCACAGTTCCTACTGGAAGGGCTGTAAGCAAAGCCCTGATGCTCTGCTCATGGCCAGCTCCACAGGGGAGCTCCCACCTCTCTCCCACCATTGCTCCCAGCATCTAGTAGGGTTGGGGTGCAGTGTAGATTTCTGTTTCCTCCTGGCAAAACACTCTTGCTCCTCAGAGGTTCACAGGGCTTTGTAAGTTGGATTTTTTTTTTTTTTTTTTTGAGACAGAGTCTCACTGTGTTGCCCAGGCTCGAGTGCTGTTGTGTCAGCCTAGCTCACAGCAACCTCACACTCCTGGGCTCAAGCAATCTTTCTGCTTCAGCCTCCCAAATGGCTCAGACTGCAGGCATGCGCCACCATGCCCGGCTACTTTTATATATATATTTATATATATATATAAATTTTTTTTTTTAGTTGTCTAATTAATTTCTATTTTTAGTAGAGACAGGGTCTCGCTCAGGCTGGTTTCGAACTCCTGACCTTGAGCGATCCGCCTGCCTCGGCCTCCCAGAGTGCTAGGATTACAGGCGTGAGCCACCATGCCAGGCCCTAAGTTGGATTTTGATAGCTGTGTAAATGAAGGCAGAGTCTCCTCCACTGTGGGCCGTGTGGAGTTAAAGGAATTAGCTCTTACCAAGGGTGCAATTATAATGCAAGCTAGCAGAATCCATCACAGCCTGCGATGTGCATCTTCTTAACCCGTCATTAATAAAACGACCCTCCTGCCTGCTGAGCTGGGGGACCGGAAGCTACAGAATATGTCACAAATGATACTTGCTAATCTTTCAATTAGCATAAAAGTGGCTATGGGGGAAAGCGTAGGGCTCAGAGACGGTGGTGGTGGTGTGTCCCATGGCTGGGCCAGCTGACCCACAGCTGTCTCCTTCTTTCCTCTCCCAGGAGCACATGCCCACTTTCCTGTTCAATGGATATGAAGATCTGGACACCTTCAAGCTACTGGAGGAGGAGGACTTGGATGAGTTAAATATCAGGGACCCAGAACACAGAGCTGTTCTCTTGACAGCAGTGGAGCTGTTACAGGAATATGACAGTAAGTCCCGCCCAGGCGTTCCCTGTCAGATCAGCCAAGGTGCTGCAGTCCCCGGCAGGCCTGCCGGATGCTGCCGACGTGTGCTTAGGTCCCTGGAGCCACCCATTGGGTCCTGCTCTTTCTAACGCCAAGGTCAATTTCGTATTATGTCAAACAGCACAAAGACGTAAATTTCCAGTGCGCACATTCCTGTTGATATGGGAGCAAAGGAAAACCTTACTTCCCACTGATACCTTTCCTGGTGTGTTTCTAGGTAATAGTTGAGAATAATACTGCACCAATTGTCCAAGAGAATTGAATTATGGTTTTCCTAAGAAAGGAATAGACTCCCCCTTGGCTACGGTTGCGATGTGCAGCCTTCAGCAGGCCATTAGGATACCTGGACACAAAAGTGACTGGCCAACTGGGAGTTTCTCCCCCAGCAAAGGGTTAATTACTTCTCAAAGCACACAAGGAGTTTTTTTCTCATCAAATAGATTGGTTATTGAATACATGAAATTCATCAGCATCCGTTAAAGAAGGCGGAAATGGCTCTCTGAAGTGAATGTGTAGAGCAGAGAATTCCGTATTGATTGGCTTGCAAATTCCCAGCCTGAATGACAGCTTATTTTTACAACCCGTGAACAGAATTCTCAGTGAGCTCACAGCTTCTGTGGATTCATTTTGAATACACTGTATCCTTTGCTCCATTAACCAGTCTTATCTTGCTCTTTATTCTTCAATCTGACATCAGAAATATTCCTGAAATCATTCTTCACGAGGGGAGTATCCTTTCCAGTTATTGAATTCAAATGCATTTTCTTTCAAGGGCTCTGCTTCGGGCATATCAGTAGCTAATAGCATCTCTATCGCTAAAAGACACGCCAAAACCATGGTTAATAGTGGGGAAAAAAATTACACATTACTGAATGTATCAGGCCCAAGAGACACAGAAGCAAGTGAGTCATTAGGTTAAATTCACTTCTGCTAAAGAGGTACTCCTTCTAAATTAACTGATAACATAGAGGAACACACACCATCAAATAGATGTCTAAGCCCAAGATAAACAGGCTGCTGTCAGGAAGAGATTTGCAGGGAATTGTGATTCATGGTTGATATCACTTTATAACCAGGTCCTCTTAGTATTTGAATCTCCCCTAGAGACACCTTGGGGGTCTAAAGCCAGGTTGTATGTAAAGAGTTTCATAGTGACTGGTATAGCTGACCAGCTCTATTACTATGAATTAATATTCTATTAAATCATTTATTCTCCTGAACCATATCTGCTCTATAACATGGCTTATTTGCTCTTCCTCAGCCACTGAGCACAGCTGGTCTGTGTACACCATCCATTACATTTCCTTTTTCATTTGCAGTGTAGGAGGAGCAAAACTAAATCCTGCCTGTAAGTAGGGACCTGTGCTTAGTTGGTTTCATGCCACCTTGGCTCAGGTTCATTGTTCCTCCTGGGATCACCTCCTAATATTTGTAGCTGGGGACACTGTGTAGAAGGATATCTTTATCCCTCAGGTTGCTAAATCAGAAGGCTGAGAAGGCCTCGTTGCTTCTTCATAAATCCCATCTTGGAACTATGCTGCTATACTGTTTAGGACTTCCCTGATAAAGTAGTACTTACTTCCTTTTATTGGTTCTAAAACAAAGGCTTCCAGGGGCTCAGGGGTACCAATTAGTGCCCAGAGTCTGGGTCCTGACATATCCCAGGGTTATAAGATTTCACATCCACTGTAGTTAACTTCATTGTGGTTGAGAAGCACTCCCTCTAAGTATCTGATAATTCAGAGGAACACAATAGGTTTCTGTCAAACTAAATTTCTGTGCACTGGAGAGATACAGAGGTCTATTGAGGTCTTGGAAGATGTGTAGGGATCTTGAAAGTTTTCTAGCTCAGCCTTCCACTGAGAGCAAAATGTCCAGCCTTGCTTGGAAGTTAGACTTGCCCAGCCTGATCTCTCAATGCGTGGGGAATGCCCGTCTTCATACAGGTTCCATTTGGAGCAGACTGTTAACTGCCACACAGGCCTTCCTTGCACTGAGCCCAGACCCACCGTCTTAGATCTGCCAAGTGGAAACTCCTTTAAAAACATTCTTTAAAAATGTTTAATTGTGGTAAAATACAGCTAATTTAAAGTTTACTGTCTTAACCATTTTTTGAGTGTATAGCTTAGTATAAATAATTTTTATAAGAATTTTAATTAGGAATTACTTCAAATGCACAGGAAAGTACAGAGAAAATTAAAACAAAGGTAAACGTAAGTATTTTCTGAATTTAACTGTAGTTAGTATTTTGCCATTTTTGCTTCAGTTCTCATTTTTTTTAAGAAATATGTTAAAGCCTATTGAAAGTCCTGCTGTTCAAGAATCCCATTCTCTTCCCTTCCTCTTTCCTGATGTAACTGCTCTAAAAAACGCTGCGTGTCCTTGTGCACCGCCACCTTTTGGCGTTTGAAGATCTCATGGGTGTCTTAGCATATTCTCCCTGTGTTTATGTGTGTGCATGCACGTGTTGGGGGCGGCTGGGGACACACTTAGCCCAGGCAGAGGCCTTTAGGTCATGCTCAAAGGCGATTTCCACCCCACAACCCAGCCCTTTGCTCTTAATCGACTGTGAGGATTTTTAGGGTTCTAGCTCCTCTTATTTCTTGTCTTTCTTACTTGGCATGAATGCAGATTAGTGGGCAAAGCTTATGGTGTTGATTCTGCACTACATATAAAAGGCACCCCACTGCCTTTTCTCCCTAACAAAGACAGTGACTCCAGCCCCTTGCCTTATGTGTTGTGATTTTACAAATTGAACGAACTCGTGGTTTCCAGGCAGTGGGTTGGATCCCTTCCCTCCCCATAATAGCTTCAGGTATCCTGCGCTGTCTTCTGGTGAGGCTTGGCCTCCCCCAAGATGCAGACACAGCACGCATTTCCATGCAGTGCCAGGGAAGGTTTTCTGTGTTATTCGCGTCGGTCAGCACTCTGCAGTCTGTTTTGGCCACTGCGGTACCCTGAGCTGTTGTCACCAGGGACACGCTACACCCAGGTTCCTCTTCCTGGGTTGTAATGGATAGCTCAAAGCCCTCATTTTGTAAGTATCATTTTTCTAAATAACATGCTAGGCTAGAACAAAGGCCACTCCAAATCCACAGGCTCTTCCACACAATGAGGACATCGCTCTAGAATGTTCTGCAGTTTGGTGGTGGTGGGCGCAGTGTTTGCTCTTGTGCTCCCAATTAGTTGATTTTTCATTAATCATTTGAAAAATAGCACTTGGATTTGGGATTCTGATTTAAGGACTCGCTCTGCAGCCATCTCTGCCGTGATTCGTGTTCCAGAATGCTCTCCCTGTGAGAAACACAAACAGGAAGTGGCCAGTGGACCCGAGGAGCGGCTGGCACATGTGTGGGTTGGCAGCCCTCTGCCTCCCCACAGTTTTGTTTTGATGGCCAGAGGAAAGGCATCACATTTCTGGTTTATTGATTTTTTTTTTTCTCTCTGTGTGTGTGGTTGGAAGAGTGGGCATGGGAGGTGAAGAGAAAGGAAAATCAACCCATTCACCGCAGCAACTAGCTATTTTATGCAGAAAAGGTTTTCTTGGCTTCTGTTTTATGTGACCAAGCACTTACTCTGCATAATAATGCAAGATGTTCTGCGTGTAGCCTCCGTGTCCCATGTGCGGCTACACGTGCTGTCTGTATAGAACATGGCGGGGGTGCTGCTGGGGGTTGAGGCCCACGTGACTTCCCGCGTGGTCCACTCCGGGCAGACTCAGCAGCAGACACAGCTCGTGCTTCTCTTGATTTCCTGCCCCCCCCCCAGCCTTGTTGGGGTACAGCTGACAAATGATGGTGCTTCTCTGTGACAGCATCCCTCCGAATGCGGATGTTCCACTTTCAGTCCTCCGTAAGTGTATCTGTGACTCAGCTTCCAAGTTGAAGGGTTTCCTGAGCTCTCCCTGCCTTACCCTGATGTGTGGTAAATAGAAATGCTGGCCCAAGACAAGGGGGGAGCAGGAAAGAGAGAAAACCTGTGACTCATCCCGAGCCACAGAGACAAGTGAAGATTTGCCACTGGCCCCTCGTCTGCTTGGGCCCCTTCTGCCAGTCTCCTGCTGAGATAATACAGGAGCCAGCACGTGTCCCCAAGCGCTAACAACGTGCCTAAACACTAATAAAATTTGAAATTTCATTTGACAGTTTATTAGCTCCCAAATGTGGAAAGCTGGTGATGTAAATGGCTTGAAGCACAAGTCTTACAGATCTCTGAAGAGCATATGCCCTAATCCCACCTTGCGAATGGGGCATTTGTTCCCTCTTTGCTTCGCTTCGACGGTGCCGTTGGTGCCATGGCTCAGAAGGGACTGTGACTGTTCTCCACTGCCAACAGGACACGTTGCATTTCCCCTCTCCTCATGGCCCTGAGGCCAGAGGCAGCCTCTGTTTGGGTAACTTAAATAGGATCAACATATTCCAACTACATACTCCCTCTCCAAATTTATCTCCATGTGATTGACACTTGTATTTGAAAGAAAAATGTTCTGCTCTCCACGAGTTCATTTTGATATTATTTACTTTAAAATAATCTGTTCTCTTCTAAAAGTGCAAGGCTCCAAAGTATATGGCTGTATCTGAGGATAAAATTGAGATCTGGTTGACTTTGAAACATTGCGTTTCCCTCGGCTGGTGATTTCATGTGCTGTGTTCTCCTTCTCTAGGTAACAGCGACCAATCAGGATCCCAGGAGAAGCTGCTTGTGGATAGCCAGGGCCTGAGCGGATGCTCCCCCCGAGACTCGGGGTGCTATGAAAGCAGTGAGAACCTGGAAAATGGTAATGTGAGCACGGGTCCCCAGGACCCCGCTTAACAATTACTGATTTCAAAATAACAATTGTATTACCATATGAACTCGGTGATAATCTTTTCCTTCCTGACCTCTTCCCCATTCTAGCCTATGGTTAGCCTCCCTGTCTGTTCCTGCTGGCTGCTGCATGAGGTTATTAAATTCTTTTTTTTTTTTATTGCAGCATATTATGGGGGTACAAATGTTAAGGTTACGTACGTTGCCCTTGCCCCCTCTTAAATTCTATCTAAAATAGCTGCAGCTGTAAAACCTAAATTGTGTGTCTGCTATGCCCTTTTCTTTACACAATAAAAACCAACATTTTAGTGTTGGGAACTATTAGGTCCATAAGGAAAACCACTTACCAGGTAGGCCATCCATCAGGGTCACACCAGCAGCGGTGTCTTCAGTGCCTCGGCTGCATGACAGTCACTGCAGAAGAGGATGATTAGATGGCCACGTTTTTGTGTTGCTTCCCTGTACTAAGCAGTCAATAAGAAATTTCAGAAAACATACTTGTCTCAAACAGACGAGGAATCTTAAGTGCAGTGGGGTGAGGTGGGTTAAATGTTACCATGGGTGGCTCTGTAGTTTGCTGTTGTGACCCCAAAATTCCCATTATAGCAGGATTAGAAGTAATTGCAAAGGGTTTACGCTGCCACAGTGACCTCAATCTCTGTCGAACACTTGAAGACTATCGTGGAAAATGCCCAGATTTTATGGTTTTTATAGCTGCCTTTGGTATCCCAGCTGGTAGCCCATGTGTTAAGATATTTATTCTTGAACACCTACCTAAGCAAACTTTTTAAAGTTCAGCTGTTAAAGTGGACATCTGGTTGCCCCACAGTCACCTACGGCCAGGGCTAAGTCCGAGCCCTGCAGTGGACATCTGGTTACAATGCATTAGGGGGTTGTGAAATCAATTCAGTGGGTCACAGACAGCAGTTTTATAAGACAAAATAGAATAGAAAATATCACAGTGCATTCCATAAGGTAGGGGTTAGTATCGTTAGTATTGTCACTTGTAATCTTTGTTTCAGTTATGCTTATGTGTGTGTGTACACTTACATGTACCTGGGTGTACTGGATGATGAATGTAAAATGTGTTTCCTACTGGGGATCATGGAAAAAAGTAGTTTGGGAGCCATTGTGGGCACCAGAACCAGGGCTAGCGTGAGGCAAGCAGGTTTCCAGGGTGCAAACTCTAAGAGGTGTTCACATCCAGGTACCCACCCTAGGCTCTCATGACTGTGAGCGTGAACACCTCTTCAGAGTGTGCCCTTGGGGCACCTTGTTTATTTCATCCTAATCTCAGTTCTGATGGACATCTTGGAGACCTCGAAATTTGACCCCTGAACCCTGTCATTTGGGATGTTCCATCAATTTGGGAAGATAGTAGCTTTCCCCAAACCCTAATATTCAGGTAGCCTCTGGTCAAGCTCGGATGCAAAACCCAACTGTGTCACAGAGCATGCTCAGTGTCCATAAACATCAGAATCCTCATGTAGGTTCTGAAGATGTTTCTTTTCTGTTAATAACCTTTCCATATCTTTATGGAAAGGTTAACCTTTACAATTTTCAGTAAATTAATCCCCTAACTGTTCTGGATTGGTGAGGATTTCACAGATATCACTGGCAGAATTTTTAATACCCAAAAGAAGTCAGGTACACCTGCTGAAGAACTAGATTAAAGAAGCTGGTGGACCATACTTTGAACTCAAAGTCAATTCAGGGATCTTTCCGAAGTAAGTGGAATGTGAAAATAGTACTTAATCCATACAGTTTATGTTGGGAGTTAAGGGGAAGGAAAGCCATATTTCTAAAATTTATGCTAAAGAGGTTTTAAGAATTTTCTGTTCAACTGATTTTTAAGCTTTAATGTGATATGTTTTCTGAAGAGGCATTTTCCTTTTCCATTTATCTGTGATGATTTTTCTATTAGTGAAAAATGGGCCATCATCAATATATTCAGTAGGAACTAACATTAAGCTAATGATCTCCATGTAACAACAAAATAATAACCCACAAATGCCCAGCATATTGCTGTTTATCAGTGTGGAACATACAGGTGAGACAAGGTTTGAGGTCTCACGTCATTATCCATAAGAGAGGACAAATGCCATTTGACCATGTCTCTGCTTTGTCAAATGCAAAATATTTTACATGTTGATTTGCGTCTTATCACAAGGATGGAATCATTCATAAAAAATTTGATTGAGGAAACCATGTTCTTCAGGGTTTTATGTTTTTGTTTTTGGACAAGGTTTTGCTCTGTCTTCCCAGTTAGAGTACAGTGGCCCAATCATAACTCACTGCAACCTCCAATTCCTGGGCTCAAGTGATCCTCCTGCCTCAGCCTCCTGAGTAGCTGCACCACACCTGGCTAATTTTTCTATTTTCTTGTAGAGACAGAGTCTCACTGTGTTGCCCAGACTGGTCTGGAACTCCTAGCCACAAGCGATCCTCCCAGCTCTACCTCCCAAAGTGCTGGGACTATAGGCATGAGCCACCATGCCTGGCTGAGACCACTATTCTTATACATCAGTCTTAAGTGTCTGGAATTATGTTTGAGGTGATACCTTTAATATCATCAGTTTGAAATTAGAGTGAACCTAATAGGCTGTGAAACCATAGAAGGAATCCTTTCTCCCCCGGATGAGAATGGCCAAACCACCCAGGTCTTTTCTTTCTGACCCCTTCTCGTCCACACAGCATGCACATAGAGACTTTGCCGGAGAATTTGTCTTTCATTTACCCCAAAGTAGCCATTTCCTTCTTCCCATGGGCACTACTCAACCCTTTCTCTCTCTTCCCAATCCAATCAGCCCATGCCTGATGTCTCCTTGTTGCTTATTTATTGAAAGGGTGAGATTACTTAATTGGGAGATATCAAAATCCTAAATTAAATGTTTAGTTTAAAAATGTTTACTGAAACAAGAGATTAAGGAGAAAACCCTTTCTTACAAGACAGTGACTTTCCAGAGATTGGAGCCAGCATTTCTTTGTGCCTTCCAAACCAGAAGAGCGTTTAGGACTTTCCTCTTTTTCTCTGGGCCTAGAGTGATAGGATCGCTGTGTTTTGTTTTCTGGGGTTTTCCCCTCAGGCATCTCAGCCCAGTGTCAAAGCACACAACAAACGACATGCTACTAACCAAAAATGTAACAAGGGACAGTTAACGTGTGTGTGTATTTAAAGTGCTGATGAGAGCAAAGCACATAGCCCGGTGCCTGGCCCGTGGATAGTATATTCTCAGTACAGCTCATCAAGCTTCAGCAGCAGCAGTTACTATCAGTCAACAGTCATCAAATAAGTAGATGGTGCCTGGTGGACAGTTTGATTATCAGTGTGACAGTTTATTTTAACCAGGGCTGTTGCTTCACTGAGACCTAGAACTATATCAGTATTTTACAGATTGCCTCTGGCAAGGTACTCATGTAAGTTTGTTTACTTGTCTGTTTCAAGGTTGGTTGGCTGTTTCTAGGTTAAATTTATTTGAGGGAGCAGCTTCCAGAAAGGTGTGATTTGAGTATTCGCTGATCATCCTACAGGGGGCACCATTCATAGACCCTGTTCCCGAATTCAGTCCACCTCAATTTTGCAATCACACTTCCACTTCCAGTCATGACTGTAGGAAATTATACTCACCAGACAGAAATCCCATCAGTGTGGCTTCTCCGTGGGGTATGGCCCATCAGCCTCCTCCCACGCCGACCGCAGCTGGGAAGGGACCTTCAGCCTAGATTTATTTTACTTCCTGACACAGCGTATTTCCTTTCCATGTAACCCAATTAATTTCAGTCTCCATCAGTCCTTTAATACGACTAAGAAGTCTTTCTAAAAATAAAAGTGAACCATAATAACCTTATATCACTCGATGTCATAAAACAGTGATTTTATGTCCTTAATGTAATTCAACAATAGGATATGGGAGCTGGAGATTTCAATTATGTTAGCACACCTTCGTGCATCAATGTGATGGATTCGCTTTTAAAATGTGATTGTAAAATATCCCTTGTCTCGCAGGCAAGACTCGGAAAACTAGCCTCCTGTCTGCCAAGTCATCAACCGAGTCCAGCTTGAAGTCTTTCAAGAGGAACCAGCTGGGCAACTACCCGACACTGCCTTTGACCAAGTCAGCGGGCGGCGCGCTGAAGCAGGGAGAGGAGGAGGGCAGGCTGGGCGGTGGCCTCCGCCCGGACGCCTCCAAGGGCTGCGACCCGCCAGGGGGGACTGGTTTGACAAAAAACCGAAGAAGCCTCCCAGTTTCGATCTGCCGGAGCTGTGAGACCCTGGAGGGCCCCCAGACTGTGGAGACCTGGCCCCGTTCCCACTCCCTGGATGACCTTCAAGGAGAGCCTGGTGCTGAACAAGATGTGCCTACTGAGGTGACAGAACCCACTCCTCAGATTGTCCCGGAAGTGCCACAAAAGACAAGCGCCTCTGCCACGAAGGTCCAGCCTCGGCCACGAGATTCTGCTGTCGACAACGCACTGCTACTGACCCAAAGCAAGAGATTTTCTGAACCTCAGAAAACGACTACTAAGAAACCGGAGGGCTCCATAGCAGCCTCTCCCCGCAGCTCGGCCCCGCCTCAGTGTTTGCCCAGAAACTACGATGCTCAGCTTCCTGGAGTTAAACACACTTTCCCAAGGACACTTCTTGAGGGTCACAGAAAAGGACATGATTTGGAAGGAACATACCATCCCCCCAGCACCAAAGAAGGGGTAGAGGCTGAACAGAGGGTCCCCGAGGCCAGAACGCAGCCAAAAAACCCGTCACAACCTCCACCTGTTCCTGCCAAAAAGAGCAGAGAACGCCTGGCTAACGGACTGCACCCCGCTCCCGCGGGCCCCGGCGGGCCCCTCCCCAGTCCCGACGCTCCCTGCCTGCCAGTGAAAAAGGGCAGCCTCGCCAGCCCCGCCAGCCCCAGTGACTGTCCGCCGGCACTGGCTGCGAGGCCTCCATCAGGGCAGGAGCCCGGCAGCCCACCAAGCACAAGACCACCCCCCTGGCTGTCAGAGCTCCCGGAGAGCGCCAGCCTTCAGGAGCACGGCGTGAAGCTGGGCCCGGCTCTGACCAGGAAGGTCTCCTGTGCCCGGGGAGTGGACCTGGAAATGCTCATTGAAAACAAGCTACACGCCGAAGGCATTGACCTCACTGAGGAGCCGTATTCTGATAAGGTACCAAAGGCCCTGGGCCCATGTTACAGGCCTTTGTTTTTATAAGTCAGGCGGCCAGGTGAGAGAGCCCCCTGGCGCAGGCTGCAGAAGGAGCCACAGCCAGGGGCTGCTGTCCGCCACCAGGACACTCCACGTCCTGATCAATGCAGAGCAGTCTCCACATCAAATGCAAATACCGCCTCCAAATTTTCTTTTGCTTTTTGCTTTTGCTTGGTTGTTTTAATTTGGGGCAGCTCTCCTTTGCAGGGAGAACGATCAGTACCAGAACTGGTTCCCGAAAGGGATGGTCTAGTGGGCAGGGGAAGCCTGAGTTCAGGTTTCCACGTCTCATCACGTATGTGTTCAGACTTTAACCTGTCCCCACTTCATTTCCCTGTATGTAAACTGGGGTTAAAACTAAGCTCCATAACGACCTCTTAGAAGGATTGCTAGGAGCAAATAAAATAAATGTGAGCATACTTTGAAAATTGTAGAACCCTATTCAGATGTAATTATTATACAATTATCTCTACAGGTAACAGGGGGGAAAAGAAATATAAAATCACCCCCAGTGTACCAAAAACATTTAGATTTATAATGAAAAATTATTTCTCACTTGAAGAAAATATATAAGATCTACCAATACCAAGTGCCCTTGAAGACAAATCAATAATAGATGTGGCTGCACTTTGCTTCTGGCAACACATGTTTTGTTATAACGCATCCCCAGAGTCCTTGTTACAAAATTCTCATGACTGTGAATGCCTTAGAATACGATCCTCCTCCTCCTCCTCTCCCACCCTCCTTGATATTTCTTGAATAAGTCCCTTTAAGTAAAAAGTAGTGAGAATTCTACTCCACGGTAAATGCTGGCCTAGTGATGTGGTGGTATAACTCTTAACAGATTAAGCACAAACAGTAGAGTATCTGTAGAGTGGAAGTCGGTTATTTTCTCCTGCAGTTTAGGGGCTGTCTTCAATAACAGCCAAGGAATCGTATTAATATTTTGCAAAATGGGTTGAGCTAAAGGCATTGGCCCAAAAAATGATAAGATGATAGTGTTCTGCCTTAATTATGCTTCAAGCCGTTTTCCTGGAGCTCATCTGTACTTGGAAGATAAAGATGTAAAAAGCAATCCCTCTAAAGCACCCATCCTGACAATAAAGCAATACGTTCATTTCAAATTAAAACTTTTGGTGATACTTTCCAGTAGTTCAGTGTCTTCTCCTACCTTATGTTTGGTGTATCTTGGAGAAAGAATAAAACACCTTACAACCTTTGATGCCACATGTCTGTTCTCCCTGGCAGCACGGTCGCTGTGGGATTCCTGAAGCCCTGGTGCAGAGATACGCAGAGGACTTGGATCAGCCCGAGAGGGACGTCGCCGCCAACATGGACCAGATCCGGGTGAAGCTTCTGCGGAAGCAGCATCGCATGGCGGTAAGCAGCCCGCACTGCTGACGTCCGGGTAGTTCTAGTGCTCAATGGCGAGCACCGCTGACAGCTGCCAAGTAGGCAGGGTTCATGATGGCTGCAGCAAGAGACACCTAGGGGGAAAGTAATACATGATCAGGCTAGAACTTTTTGAAAGTGTACTTTTGGAAAGGAAAAAAAAAATTATCCATATTCCTAGCACTGCAAAGAACTTTTTAAAAATCTGTCTGAAGGACTCAAAAGTTCAGTTACAAGGAATAAGTTCAAGAGATCTATAGTATATCAACTATGGTTAATAGCAATATGTTATATACTTGAAAATTGCTAAGAAGTGTTAGCAATTGCATAGTGTTCTGACCAGAAAAAAATGGTAAAGTAGGTGAGATAATGCAAATGTTAAATAGCTTGATTTGGCCATTCCACAGTGGGCGCATATATCAAACCATCATATTGTATTCCATAAATATATGCAATTTTTACTTGTCCATTAAAAATCTGTCTAGTCATTTCTGTGCACATGTACAACAGCAAGTGTGCAGCTTTGAAACCCAATTGTTTTCGGTTATCGGATCTTGAATTTGTTTCTCTGTTAATAAAAAAAATTCTTTTATATTATCAGTACAGTAGCCCCCCTTATCCCAGTACTACCCAGTATGTGTTCCGAAATCCCCGATGGATTCCTCGGGCCCTCCCATCGGATAATGCTGACCCCTGTATATACTATGCACATATTTCTTTTTTCTTCTTTCACAGTTTCACAGATAAAAGATATTGTTCTTACTGTAGATCTTAGCAACCTCAGCATACAATTGTTTTCTTTCCTTAAGTCAAGAACTTTCGCTTTTTGATTTAAAGGAAGCACTCTATAGCTTCTCTGTGGCATATCCAAATTGCCAGCATCACCACTCTTGTATTTTGGGGCCCTTATGAAATCAAACAAGAGTGTAGCAAACACAAGCCCTGCACTGCTGTGATAGCTGATCTGGTACCCGAGTTGGCCACTAGGTAACTAAGGGGCAGGGAGTGTAGACGGCATGTATTTGCTGGACAAAAGGAAGATTCACATCTCAAGTGGGATGGAGCAGGACTGTATGACATTTCATCCTGCTGTACAGAATGGTGAACAGTATAAAATTTACAGATTGTTTCTTTTTGGAATTTTCCATTTAATATTTTCAGACCACAGAAAACGAACCCATCCAGGGGAGATTAGTGTATTTCAAAGTATTCTAGTAGGTGAACATAGTATCATTAAGCCAATCCCATAGTTTTGAAACATTTAGACCTTTTCCAGCCTTTTATTTTAAATAACATAGTAAAGACCATCCTTATTAATAAATCTTCATAGACTTCCATGGTTAATTTTGGAGGAAATAGTTTTTTTTTTTTTTTTTGAGACAGTCTAACTGTGTTGCCCGAGCTAGAGTACTGTAGCGTCAGCCTAGCTCACAGCAACCTCAAACTCCTGGGCTCAAGCGATCCTTCTGCCTCAGCCTCCCCAGTAGCTAGGACTACAGGCATGGGCCACCATGCCCGGCTAATTTTTTTTTTTATATATATTTTAGTTGGCCAATTAATTTCTTTCTACTTTTTAGTAGAGACAGGGTCTCGCTCTTGCTCAGGCTGGTCTTGAATTCCCGACCTCAAGTGATCCACCGGCCTTGGATGATGTATTTTTTTGAAGAGGGTTTGCTTCATCAAAACTGTACAAAGTCTCAAGGATTTTCACACTTGTTAGCAAATTACAGTAAAGCCCCTTTATACCCAGTAGTCAAGGTTAAACGTCCATTGCCCTGTGTCGTAGCCAACACTTGATATTTTTGCATTTTAAATTCTTTATAATTATATTGATTAAATATTTAATTTTCTGATTGTTAATGTAGATTCAAAACATAGTAGAAAATCTACTTTATAAAATTTCCACCCCTTGACTATCCTTTTTCACACTATCACACAGGTGACAGGTACGTCTCTTCAAATCACCTTAGGGCTCTTGTGGAAGAATATATCATAGGGAGACAAAATAATAGGATATATAAATGCTTAGTCTGGAGACTTGGCCATATTCAGGTTGGATCTAATTCCAAACACCTTCTGGAACCTTGTAGAACACTTCTTGGAAGATTTGTTTCATCTTTTAGACTTCATCCTGCTAGATTGGATCTTTGACATCTCAACCCACCAATGCAGTATTTCAATACTATTCCTTTTAGACCTGTAACAAGTAGCCCTCCAACGGCACATGTAGAGTTCCTGTAACATTGCTTTCTGTATTTTCTTTCTTCATTTATCCAGATCCCAAGTGGTGGGCTCACGGAAATGTGTAGAAAGCCTGTCTCTCCTGGATGCATTGCGTCTGTGTCAGACTGGCTCATTTCCATCGGTCTGCCCATGTACACCAGCACCCTCTCCGCAGCAGGGGTCAGCACGCTGAGCCGAGTGCCTTCTCTGTCCCACACTTGCCTTCAGGAGGCCGGCATCACAGAGGAGAGACACGTAAGAAAGCTCCTATCCGCAGCCAGACTCTTCAAACTGCCGCCAGGCCCCGAGGCCATGTAGCCAGGCCCTTCCTGGACAAGAGCCACCCTTTCACTGTGCTTACGATGCTGATGCAATTCCTCCATCTCTGGACATGCAGACCAGATCCAGAAGAAAGGCCCAGCGTGTGGCCAAACGGATCGCAGAATCTTGGCACAGGACTGAGGACCCTCTCTTCCAGAAAAGCCCCCTCAAGGAAATTAGTGCAGTTCTTTTTGACCTTCAAAGAAAAGACAAGCGGTTATTTTTATTTTCAGAATGCAGAAGATGCCAGCTGGCTACAAGTGCTGTGCCTCCCGTCTGTCTTTATGCACTGGCAGAGGCTGGGAGGAGTGGGAGGACAGCCTGTTCCATTTATGATAGTGCCCTTGCCCTTCTTGTCACCCTGAGGATGCTGAGGGCCAGACGGGCTTAGCTAGGCCAAAGGAACAGACTATTGTACACTATTGACCATGCTCATTTGTTCAAAAGTTAGAACATCTGGCTGCACCAGGAAAAAAAAAGTCCTATTCTCCTTTAGATAAACAAGAGACATTTTAATAATTGCTTTCTAGCAATCAGCTTTTATTTGCCTTAATATAAGCTTTTAAGCAGTTATCTATCTAGTGCCCACAACCCTGTAACCATAGTTCCAAATCTTCAGCTTAGACTGCCATCTAATGTCTGGGATGTTTTCGGCAAAGGTGGGCTTCTCTAATATCTCATTCTAACATGGCTTATTTTGTAGGGGTGTTTGTCAGGCACACACTTCATCCTGGCTTTTGGTTTTTAAACTAACTACAAATCTAGTAAAAAGCTATCTGGAATTCGCAAAGATATCGTGTGTGTGTGTGTGTGTGTGTGTGCGCGTGCGTGTTTATAGTACCTGCCTTTTGTTTTAATCAGTTTAGTATTGTTGCCATGTGGGTCACTGCGCTGCAGTATTGACTTGGAACCTGACCATTTCCATTCCAAAATTCATTCATCAGCTAACAGATCACCTTTGCAAAAGGTCATCGTAAGGTTGCATATTTCAGAGAGAAGTGCTAAAAAAGGGAAGTAGTTTATAACATGTTTTTTAAAAGTTTTCTCAGTTTTATAATTAAGATATTGTTATCCTTCTTATTTAGATAATTCTTTTAACTCAAACAAAGGTTCATTATGGAGCCAGACAAACTACATTAGCCATGTGTTAAGTATGTGCATATTTCATTTGTTTTCCAACTGATTTCAGCATATTCTATCTTCTTTTAGTCTAGTGTCAGATTTTTCTAGTAAACAGCAAATTTATACAGCAAAACCATTAAGGTTTCCATTTCTTACAAAATGAGTTTCCTTTACATTCTCATCGTGAGCACTATTTTAAGCATCAAATGTGATCATTTATAATAGAAACACCTTGAGCACAAGGCCTTGGTCAAAAGTTCTATAATATTTCATCTCCTTATTAAAACAAATGATTTCCCTGGGGGTGGGGGGGAAATGATTTCATTCATCACAAAGCCATTCTGAGCATGTGCTTTATCTCTCTGGATCCATGTTTCTAAGGAAAAGGGCATTCTCAGGTGACGTATTTTTTGTCACGCTTTGGTATGCGTTTTTAAAAATACTGTTTGTTTCTTTAATAATATTCACCTTCTATAAGATGCCATGTGAAGATGTTGTGGACATATAGAATAAAAAGGTAAAGCTGCCAAATTTCTATTGAACTCTTAAAAACAACTCACTTTTGTCCTCTTGGCTTGTGGCCTAGCCCATCTGGAATGTAATGAGGCTGCAGGGTTCTCCTATCACTAGAGCATTCAGTGAATTTCACATGCCATGGTGGAGATGGGTGCTGTAAACCGGCCTCTCGTCCTGCTTTCAGAACGCCTTGGCATGACGTTCTTATGAGATTCTGCTCATTGGTTAAGCTGAGCAAAAACACAACACAAAAGTCATGTAAAAGGTAACGAAGGAGAGGGAGAAATCTCATGGGAATGTCCAAGTTTTGTAGTTCATTCTCAGTGTAGGATTTTCATTTAGATAAAAGTAACACCAGAAAAGGGAATTTTCTGGAATTTTTGAGAATGCCAAACCATATTTTTATCACTATTCTTTGGAAATCAATGCCTTTGCAAAGCAAGTCAAATTCAGGGACCATAAATAATTTTCAGTGGGAATGTCTAATCTGAGGGGTCTGAGGTTGTTTTTACTTTGTTGTTTTAAAAAAAAATTTTTTAAATATATCTTTAGTGTTTATTTGGTCTTCTTTTGCTTTAAACTTTTAATTTGGTCTGAGGAAAGCCTGAATGTTTATGTGTGACATTTGACTGAGGTGGGTTAGGGCCACCTGTGGATGTTAGCAGACAGGTGGTTGGCTTCAGCAATATCCAGTTTTAATCAGTTGTTTTTGGTACAGAATTTTGAGTAACGGTGAAAATTGTTGTCTTTGGAAAGCACAAAAGAAACCTGGAAAGGCAGTTCGGCTCAGGTAGCTACACATCACATTGTGTATAATTTTTACGTCAAAGCTGGCTGGACGGAAGTGCAGCCAGCTCCAACTACTATTTACATTCCCAGATAACCAAGAAAAAGCAGATATCTTTTCATGGCCTTGCCTTAGTCAGAGGCCCTTTTCTCTGTCTTGACCCAAGGTGTGGGTGAAATTGGAAATTACTAGTCTAGTGGAAATCAGTTCCTGATATAGCAAAGTTTGCTTTCATAACTGCAGCAAAAGAGGTCACCTCGCCAAGTCACTGCTGCATGTGTGTACTGTGTTATTTTCAGAAAAAATTTAATAGTCTGAGTCCAAATTATCTTGATTTTAAATTGATAGAGAAAAGAAACTGTCAAGCAAGTTATATAACAACTAACAACATTGCACTTTCTGTATATGAAATCAATATTTAAATAACTTATTTTTCTCCATTGCTGTTCTTAAACATTGTAAGTAGCTGTAATATACCAGTACCAATATGTCCTTGCAATTGCTTCAGCCCAAGAAAGCTGTGTATTGTTTTAAAAATTGTAAAAAATTATTGTGATGATTCATTTAGCAAAAAGAAAGGTGGACAGAGAGTTTTCCCTATGTATCAAAACTTGTCTATAATTATGTCATCTATGTATCTAGAAAAAAAAGTAAATAAATTCCTTCAGTTGAATATGCTTCTTTTGTTATTCCTTGAGTAGAAGACCAAAGATAAATGGAGTAGAAATTAAAGGGAATTTATGAAGTGTGGTCAAAGAATGAAATATATTGTGGAAATAGTTGTGTACAATTGTTTCTGCCTTATCACCAACACTCACTCTCCTGACATGCACCCAGATTCTCTTTGCCAATGCATTGCATTTTTTCAGAGATGCAAAATCGAGTCATATAATTCACAGCATCTTAGACCAGAAAGAGATTTTTGGAAGTCATCTTTAGTCTAAGCTTATCCTTTTCAAATGAAGAATCTGAGTCCATGCAGGTGGTTGACTTGCTCAGTATCATACAGTTAAATGGGAACACAACCCACATCTTCCATTGAGAGAGAGAGGGAAAAATATGGAGGTCTGGATATTCCAGAAATTATTCAACTTAGCGAAATGTGTTTTCAACGTTGTTGTACCACAATTAATACATAGATGCCTTTTTTTATTGGTGGAGGATAGTGTTTGTAATAAATGATATTGAGTAGGTAATATATGCACTTGAGACAATAACAAAAAAATCACCCTCTCCTCCCAGCCACCTCATTCTTCTTAATACAGGCAACTATTATAACCAGCACTGGCCTCTTTACAGAAAGACTCTATTTATAAATATAATTGCGTATGTATTTTTCCATATAGAAATGGTAGCATGTTCTTCACGCTTATTCAACTTGCTTATAAATTAATATATCTTAGAGATCCTTCCATGTCAACATCCTTCCATTCTCTCAAAGGCTGGGTAGTATTCCTGTTATGCAGGCCATTTATTTAACCTGTATTCTATGAAAAATATAACCTTTTGCTGTTATAAAAAAAAACTTATGAATATCTTTATACGTACATCACTTAAGATGGGAAATAGCTGTATTAAAGTTACATGTGTTTTAAATTTTGATATAGACTATTCTAAACCCACTTTTGGGTTTCATTAAAGGTAACTTCACTATGGTAGGCTTCATTTTTAAATCCCCACTCCTCCAATCCACTTTGTAAATGGGGGTATTTCATGTATTGTTAGAGTGGGGACTCATCTGAACTGCTCCATTATTTTAAAGAACCATAAATCTCATCTAATTTATCCCAAGCTAATCCCTAAGATTAAATAGATCAATTCAAAGAAGAGTTTTTTTTCTTGTGATTTCTAAGAAACCTTGAGCAGTGTTTATTCTAACCTCTCTTCATATGTGGATATCTATGTTGAATTCACTTAGAAGTTATAAAGAACATAAATTTGATTAAGGAAAGGAGAAAAGAGAAGGAGGTTGGTAGTCGTTCTTTAACCACACAACTCATTTTGGGGCTCTTAGAATGATAACTATCCTCACTCTCACCTATGAGGATCCTCTCAGAGCAAACTGTACACAGTACTTCACCGGACTTTGAGCATGTGTTCGCGCACACGTGTGTGTGTGTGTGTGAGAGAGAGACAGAGGAAGAGAAGGGAGGGTGAACACTCATTCAGAATGTAGATCTGTACTACTCATCGGGGGACCATGAGTAACCTTACTTAGAAGCATTCCAACCCCTAATATAGCACCCTTGTCCAATGCTAATTCAGAGAGGAACACTCAAAAGGGAATTTAGATGTCACCTTCTGTACACTTAGCACCTGAAGATCCTAATCTAACTGAGTTCAAGTTCAATATGGTAGGATTCCCAGGTTACTTGTGTAGGAACCACAGTAGTTAAGGGCTAATCTGATTGGAATTCACCAATATCCTCATTCATCCTCAATGGACTCTCCCCAAAACATGGGTAATAAATATGTTTGAAACCATAAAAGAGACTTCTACAAAAGACTATGGGAACTAGAGGGAAAACTGACTCAGTCTGGGGACAGAAAAGGCCAGAAAATGTAGGTGTATGAATTATAATGGAGTGTCATATGCTAAGAACGTTAGACTCTGTGAAAAACACAAAAGTCTTGAAAAGTACAAGACAATAATTGATCAATCTCATCTTCTGTGCTCCCAAACTCCTGATCCACCTGCCCTTCACCCTGCATGATTCTCTTCTCCACTTAGTAGAATGATGAGAACCATCCACTAGGCCTCACTTGTAAACCCTGCCCCCGCCCCCCAAACCCTCATCTGGTCTTTCTTCTCTGCTGCTGCCATGACAAGGGAGATGTCCCTCCGTCTGAGCTCAGGATCCTGTCCTGGGACCCCCACACCATCATTTATTCCATCACTGCTCTGTACTTGCCCTTGGTTATGTCTGCATTGGGCCGATGCTGTTCTTTCCCAGCCAGTCCATATTCCGATATTTTGATATTTACACTCTGCATTTCCTTTGGGAGAACTGCACTATGCATTTTGAGTGGTTCTGGCACAAATTTCAATCGTGGTGTCCTGCATCCGCCTCCAAGCAGAGCACAACTCATGCCAGGCCATTCAGGCTCCCTTTCCTTGGAGCTGGGCTCGGTTTGGAACTGAATTGTGCCGATAGTGGTGCTGACAGAGTCCATAGAACCCAGCAATGAGGCATCATCTGTCTTTCTGGCCTTTCTGATGCTTGTTCAGCCTGTCCTTTGATTCCTTATACCAAAGGCCATCAACCATTTTAGCTCATGTACCCCTAAAATAATATTCAAAAACTAAGGACTCCCTTGCACATTTTTAAACTGCCATCTAAAAGTTCTTAATCATAAGTTTAAATAGCTACAAAATTGTAAATTTCTGGCTTACTTTACATATTTGCATTTTAAAATAAAACTGCAAGATTACTTTAAAACATACATCCAGTGGAAAATAAATACCATAGCAGTTTGATACCAACCATTGCCCATTTAAAACACACAAGAACAAGCAATTTAAAAATGTTACTCTTCTAGAAGCAGCCTATCAGACGGTGGTTCATAATCCAGTCCCAGCAACTCTGATCCTTGACAAAGAACCCAGATGAGAAAGAACCAGCGAAAGATCACAGGAAACATGAAGGATCAGAGAGAAAAATCACCTCCAAAAATAAATTCTCGATCATCACCAACTGACAGCAACCTACATGATACGATTAATCTGACAGAGGAAGATTTCTGAATATGGATTGTCAGAAAACTCAATGGCATTGAAGAGAAAATTGATTCCCAACATAGAGAAACCACAAGAACGATTCAGGAAATGAATGAAAAATTCTCCAAAGAAATTGAATTGATGAAGAAGAATCAAACAGAAATCCTGGAAATGAAGGAAATATTCAAAGAGCTCCAAAACTCAATGGAAAGTCTCAA